>ML420213.1:9970-21258 GCA_005239525.1 Nicotiana knightiana
GGAGCCCGTGCCCACTCAGAAAGCGTGGGCTATAGCACACGAAAATATGAGAATCTGGCCGAATTTTAATTTTATGGCTCTAAAATGCCAAAATATTGACGAACGGGTATGGAGGGTTGGTGAGAAATGTTCCTTAGGTCATTTTCTATCGTCCTGATAAATATTAGGCAGTCCAGATTCGGGAGCCCGTGCCCAATTTGAAAGTGTAGCACACGAAAATATGGGAATCGGGCCGAGTTTTCGTTTTATGGCACTATGGTGCCAAATATGGACGAACGGTCATGGTGGTTTGGTGACCAATGTTCCTTAGTTTATTTTTTGTTGTCCGAATAAATATTAGGCGGTTCGGCTCCAGGAGCCCGTGCCCACTCAGAAAGCGTGGGCTATAGCACACGAAAATATAGGAATCGGGCCGAGTTTTCATTTTATGGCTCTATAGTGCCAAAATATGGACGAACAGTCATGGAGGGTCGGTGACTAATGTTCCTTAGGTCATTTTATATTGTCTTGATAAATTTTAGGCGGTCCAGATCCGGGAGCCTGTGCCCACTCAGAAAGCACACGAAAATGTGGGAATCTAGCGGAATTTTCATTTTATGGCTCTAAAATGCCAAAATATTGACGAACGGGTATGGCGGGTCGGTGACCAATGGTCCTTAGGTCATTTGCCTGTTGTCCGAATAAATATTAGGAGGTCCGGATCCGAAAACCCATGCCCACTTAGAAAGTGTGGGCTATAGCACACAAAAATATGGGAATCAGGCCGAGTTTTCACTTTATGGCTCTATAGTGCCAAAATATTTATGTACGGTCATGGCGGATCAGTGACCAATGTTGTTTAGGTCATTTTCTATTGTCCGGATAAATACTAGGCGGTCCGGATCCGGGAGCCTGTCCCCACTCAGAAAGCATTGGCTATAGCACACGAAAATGTGGGAATCGGGCCGAGTTTTCATTTTATGGTTCTATAGTGCAAAAATATGGACGAACGGTCATGGAGGGTCGTTGACCAATGTTCGTTAGGTCATTTTCTGTTGTCCGAATAAATATTAGGCGGTCCGGATCCGGAAGCCTTTGCCCACTCAGAAAGCGTGGGCTATAGCACACGATAATATGAGAATCTGGCCGAATTTTAATTTTATGGCTCTAAAATGCCAAAATATTGACGAACGGGTATGGCGGGTCGGTGAGAAATGTTCCTTAGGTCATTTTCTATCGTCCTGATAAATATTAGGCAGTCCAGATCCGGGAGCCCGTGCTCAATTAGAAAGCGTAGCACACGAAAATATGGGAATCGAGCCGAGTTTTCGTTTTATGGCTCTATGGTGCCAAAATATGGACGAACGGTCATGGTGGGTTGGTGACCAATTTTCCTTAGGTTATTTTCTGTTGTCCGAATAAATATTAGGCGGTCCGGCTTTAGGAGCTCGTGCCCACTCAGAAAGCGTGGGCTATAGCACACGAAAATATAGGAATCGGGCCGAGTTTTCGTTTTATGGCTCTATAGTGCAAAAATATGGACGAACGGTCATGGCAGGTCGGTGAACAATATTCCTTAGGTAATTTTTTACTGTCTGGATAAATTTTAGGCGGTCCGCATCCGGGAGCCCGTGCCCACTCAGAAAGCACACGAAAATATGGGAATCTGGCCGAATTTTCATTTTATGGCTCTAAAATGCAAAAACATTGAGTAACGGGTATGGCGGGTTGGTGACCAATATTCCTTAGGTTATTTTCTGTTGTCCGAATAAATATTAGGCGGTCCGGCTCCAGGAGCCCGTGCCCACTCAGAAAGCGTGGGCTATAGCACACGAAAATATAGGAATCGGGCCGAGTTTTCGTTTTATGGCTCTATAGTGCCAAAATGGACGAACGGTCATGGAGGGTCGGTGACCAATGTTCTTTAGGTCATTTTATATTGTCTTGATAAATTCTAGGCGGTCCGGATCCGGGAGCCCATTCCCACTCAAAAAGCACACGAAAATATGGGAATCTGGCCGAATTTTTGTTTTATGGCTCTAAAATGCCAAAATATTGACGAACGGGTATGGCGGGTAGGTGATCAATGTTCCTTAGGTAAATTTCTGTTGTCCGAATAAATATTAGGCGGTACGGATTCGGGAGCCCGTGCCCACTTATAAAGTGTGGGCTATAGCACACAAAAATATGGGGATCGGGCCGAGTTTTCATTTTATGGTTCTATAGTGCAAAAATATGGACGAACGGTCATGGCGGGTCATTGACCAATGTTCGTTAGGTCATTTTCTGTTGTCCGAATAAATATTAGGCGGTCCGGTTCCGGAAGCCTTTGCCCACTCAGAAAGCGTGGGCTATAGCACACGAGAATATGAGAATCTGGCCGAATTTTAATTTTATGTTTCTAAAATGCCAAAATATTGACGAACGGGTATGGCGGGTCGGTGAGAAATGTTCCTTAGGTCATTTTCTATCTTCCTGATAAATATTAGGCAGTCCCGATCCGGGAGCCCGTGCCCAATTAGAAAGCGTAGCACACGAAAATATGGGAATCGAGCCGAGTTTTCGTTTTATGGCTCTATGGTGCCAAAATATGGACGAACGGTCATGGTGGGTTGGTGAAAAATTTTCCTTAGGTTATTTTCTGTTGTCCGAATAAATATTAGGCGGTCCGGCTTCAGGAGCCCGTGCCCACTCAGAAAGCGTGGGCTATAGCACACGAAAATATAGGAATCGGGCCGAGTTTTCGTTTTATGGCTCTATAGTGAAAAAATATGGACGAACGGTCATGGAAGGTCGGTGAACAATATTCCTTAGGTCATTTTTTATTGTCTGGATAAATTTTAGGCGGTCCGCATCCGGGAGCCTGTGCNGTTCCTTAGGTTATTTTCTGTTGTCCGAAAAAATATTAGGCGGTCCGGCTCCAGGAGCCCGTGCCCACTCAGAAAGCACACGAAAATATGGGAATCTGGCCGAATTTTTGTTTTATGGCTCTAAAATGCCAAAATATTGACGAACGGGTATGGCGGGTCGGTGATCAATGTTCCTTAGGTCAATTTCTGTTGTCCGAATAAATACTAGGCGGTACGGTTCCGGGAGCCCGTGCCCACTTATAAAGTGTGGGCTATAGCACACAAAAATATGGGGATCGGGCCGAGTTTTCATTTTATGGCTCTATAGTGCCAAAATATATATGTACGGTTATGGGGGGTCGGTGACCAATGTTCCTTAGGTTATTTTCTATTGTCCGGATAAATACTAGGCGGTCCGGATCCGGGAGCCTGTCCCCACTCAGAAAGCATTGGCTATAGCACACGAAAATATGGGAATCGGGCCGAGTTTTCATTTTATGGCTCTATAGTGCCAAAGTATTGATGAACGGTCATGGTGGGTCACTGACCAATATTCCTTAGGTCATTTTATATTATCCGGATAAATTTTAGGCGGTCCGGATCTGGGAGCCCGTGCCCACTCAGAAAGCGTGGGCTATAGCACACGAAAATATGGGAATCGGGCCGAGTTTTCGTTTTATGGCTCTATAGTGCCAAAATATGGACGAACGGTCATGGCGGGTCGGTGAATAATATTCCTTAGGTCATTTTTTATTGTCTGGATAAATTTTAGGCGGTCCGCATCCGGGAGCCCGTGCCCACTCAGAAAGCACACGAAAATATGGGAATCTGGCCGAATTTTCATTTTATGGCAATAAAATGCCAAAACATTGAGTAACGGGTATGGAGGGTCGGTGAGAAATGTTCTTTAGGTCATTTTCTATCCTCCTGATAAATATTAGGCAGTCCGGATCCGGGAGCCCGTGCCCAATTAGAAAGCGTAGCACAAGAAAATATGGGAATCGGGCCGAGTTTTCGTTTTATGGCTCTATAGTGCCAAAATATGGACGAACGGTCATGGCGGGTCGGTGAATAATATTCCTTAGGTAATTTTTTATTGTCTGGATAAATTTTAGGCGGTCCGCATCCGGGAGCCCGTGCCCACTCAGAAAGCACACGAAAATATGGGAATCTGGCCGAATTTTCATTTTATGGCAATAAAATGCCAAAACATTGAGTAACGGGTATGGAGGGTCGGTGAGAAATGTTCTTTAGGTCATTTTCTATCGTCCTGATAAATATTAGGCAGTCCGGATCCGGGAGCCTGTGCCCAATTAGAAAGCGTGGGCTATAGCACACGAAAATATAGGAATCGGGCCGAGTTTTCGTTTTATGGCTCTATAGTGCCAAACTATGGACGAACGGTCATGGAGGGTCGGTGACCAATGTTCCTTAGGTCATTTTATATTGTCTTGATAAATTCTAGGCGGCCGGATCCGGGAGCCCATGCCCACTCAAAAAGCACACGAAAATATGGGAATCTGGCCGAATTTTTGTTTTATGGCTCTAAAATGCCAAAATATTGACGAACGGGTATGGCGGGTCGGTGATCAATGTTCCTTAGGTCAATTTCTGTTGTCCGAATAAATATTAGGCGGTACGGATCCGGGAGCCCGTGCCCACTTATAAAGTGTGGGCGATAGCACACAAAAATATGGGGATCGGGCCGAGTTTTCATTTTATGGCTCTATAGTGCCAAAATATATATGTACGGTTATGGGGGGTCGGTGACCAATGTTCCTTAGGTCATTTTATATTGTCTTGATAAATTCTAGGAGGTCCGGATCCGGGAGCCCATGCCCACTCAAAAAGCATACGAAAATATGGGAATCGGGCCGAGTTTTCATTTTATGGCTCTATAGTGCAAAAATATAGACGAATGGTCATGGCGGGTCGGTGACCAATGTTCATTAGGTCATTTTCTGTTGTTCGAATAAATATTAGGCGGTCCGGATCCGGGAGCCCGTGCCTACTCAGAAAGCGTGGGCTATAGCACACGAAAATTTGAGAATCTGGCCGAATTTTAATTTTATGGCTCTAAATTGCAAAAACATTGAGTAACGGGTATGGCGGGTTGGTGACCAATGTTCCTTAGGTTATTTTCTGTTGTCCGAATAAATATTAGGCGGTCCGGCTCCAGGAGCCCGTGCCCACTCGGAAAGCGTAGCACAAGAAAATATGGGAATCGGGCCGAGTTTTCGTTTTATGGCTCTATAGTGCCAAAATATGGACGAACGGTCATGGCGGGTCGGTGAATAATATTCCTTAGGTCATTTTTTATTGTCTGGATAAATTTTAGGCGGTCCGCATCCGGGAGCCTGTGCCCACTCAGAAAGCACACGAAAATATGGGAATCTGGCCGAATTTTCATTTTATGGCAATAAAATGCCAAAACATTGAGTAACGGGTATGGAGGGTCGGTGAGAAATGTTCTTTAGGTCATTTTCTATCGTCCTGATAAATATTAGGCAGTCCGGATCCGGGAGCCCGTGCCCAATTAGAAAGCGTGGGCTATAGCACACGAAAATATAGGAATCGGGCCGAGTTTTCGTTTTATGGCTCTATAGTGCCAAACTATGGACGAACGGTCATGGAGGGTCGGTGACCAATGTTCCTTAGGTCATTTTATATTGTCTTGATAAATTCTAGGCGGTCCGGATCCGGGAGCTCATGCCCACTCAAAAAGCATACGAAAATATGGGAATCTGGCCGAATTTTTGTTTTATGGCTCTAAAATGCAAAAATATTGACGAACAGGTATGGCGGGTCGGTGACCAATGTTCATTAGGTCATTTTCTGTTGTTCGAATAAATATTAGGCGGTCCGGATCCGGGAGCCCGTGCCTACTCAGAAAGCGTGGGCTATAGCACACGAAAATATGAGAATCTGGCCGAATTTTAATTTTATGGCTCTAAATTGCAAAAATATTGACGAACGGGTATGGCGGGTCGGTGAGAAATTTTCTTTAGGTCATTTTCTATCGTCCTAATAAATATTAGGCAGTACGGATCCGGGAGCCCGTGACCAATTAGAAAGCGTAGCACAAGAAAATATGGGAATCGGGCCGAGTTTTCGTTTTATGGCTCTATAGTGCCAAAATATGGACGAACGGTCATGGCGGGTCGGTGAATAATATTCCTTAGGTCATTTTTTATTGTCTGGATAAATTTTAGGCGGTCCGCATCCGGGAGCCCGTGCCCACTCAGAAAACACACGAAAATATGGGAATCTGGCCGAATTTTCATTTTATGGCTATAAAATGCCAAAACATTGAGTAACGGGTATGGAGGGTCGATGAGAAATGTTCTTTAGGTCGTTTTCTATCGTCCTGATAAATATTAGGCAGTCCGGATCCGGGAGCCCGTGCCCAATTAGAAAGCGTGGGCTATAGCACACGAAAATATAGGAATCGGGCCGAGTTTTCGTTTGATGGCTCTATAGTGCCAAACTATGGACGAACGGTCATGGAGGGTCGGTGACCAATGCTCCTTAGGTCATTTTATATTGTCTTGATAAATTCTAGGCGGTCCGGATCCGGGAGCCCATGCCCACTTAGAAAGCACACGAATATATGGGAATCTGGCCGAATTTTCGTTTTTATGGCTCTAAAATGCCAAAATATTGACGAACGGGTATGGCGGGTCGGTGACCAATGTTCCTTAGGTCATTTTCTGTTGTCCGAATAAATATTAGGCGGTACGGATCCGGGAGCCCGTGCCCACTTATAAAGTGTGGGCTATAGCACACAAAAATATGGGGATCGGGCCGAATTTTAATTTTATGGCTCTATAGTGCCAAAATATATATGTACGATCATGGGTGGTCGGTGACCAATGTTCCTTAGGTTATTTTCTATTTTCCGGATAAATACTAGGCGGTCCGGATCGGGGAGCCTGTCCCCACTCAGAAAGCGTTGGTTATAGCACACGAAAATATGGGAATCGGGCCGAGTTTTCATTTTATGGCTCTATAGTGCAAAAATATGGACGAACGGTCATGGCGGGTCGTTGACCAATGTTCATTAGGTCATTTTCTGTTGTCCGAATAAATATTAGGCGGTCCGGATCCGGCAGCCCGTGCCTACTCAGAAAGCGTGGGCTATAGCACACGAAAATATGGGAATCGGGCCGAGTTTTCGTTTTATGGCTCTATGGTGCCAAAATATGGACGAACGGTCATGGTGGGTCGGTGACCAATTTTCCTTAGGTCATTTTATATTGTCCGAATAAATGTTAGGCAGTCCGGATCCGGGAGCTCGTGCCCACTCAAAAAGCGTGGGCTATAGCACATGAAAATATGGGAATCTGGTAGAATTTCCATTTTATGGCTCTAAAATGCCAAAATATTGGCGAATGAGTATGGCGGGTTGGTGACCAAAGTTCCTTAGGTCATTTTCGATTGTCCGAATAAATATTAGGCTCTCCGGATCCGGGAGCCCGTGCCCAGTCAGAAAGCATGGCTAGCACACGATAATATGGGAATCGGGCCGAGTTTTCATTTTATCGCTCTATAGTGCAAAAATATTGATGTACGGTCATGGAGGGTCAGTGACCAATACTTATTAGGTCATTTCCTATTGTCCGGATAAATATTAGGCGGTCCGGATCTGGGAGTCCGTGCCCACTCAGAAAGCGTGGGCTATAGCACACGAAAATATGGGAATCGGGTCGAGTGTACATTTTATGGCTCTATAGTACCAAAATATTGATGTACGGTTATGGAGGGAAGATGATAAATGTTCCTTAGGTCATTTTCTATTGTCCGGATAAATAATAGGCGGTCCGGATCGGGGATCTCGTGCCCACTCAGAAAGCGTGGACCACACGAAAATATGGAATTGGGCCAAGTTTTCGTTTTATGGCTCTTTAGTGCCAAAATATGGACGAACGGTCTTTGTGGGTCGGTGAACAATGTTCCTTAGGTCATTTTTTATTGTTTGGATATATTTTAGGCGGTCCGGATCCAGGAGCTCATGCCCACTCAGAAAGCGTGGGCTATAACACACGAAAATTTCGGAATTTGGCCGAATTTCCATTTTATCGCTCTATAGTGCCAAAATATTAATGAACGGCCACGGAAGGTCGGTAACCAATGTTCCTTTGGTAATTTTCTATTGTCCTGATAAATATTAGGCGGTCCAGATCTGGGAGCCCGTGCCCCCTCATAAAGCGTAGCACACAAAAATATGGGAATCAGGCCAAGTTTTCGTTTTATGGCTCTATAGTGCCAAATACGGACGAACGGTCATGGTGGGTCAATAACCAATGTTCCTCAGATCATTTTCTATTGTCCGGATAAATTTTAGGTGGTCTGGATCCAGGAGCTCGTTCCCACTCAGAAAGCGTGGGCTATAGCACATGAAAATATAGGAATCTGGCCGAATTTCCATTTTATGGCTTTAAAATACCAAAATATTGACGAACGGGTATGGCGAGTCGGTGACCAATGTTCTTCAGGTCCATTTCTGTTCTCCGAATAAATATTAGGCTGTCCGGATCCGGGAGCCCGTGCCCACTCAGAAAGCGTGGGCTATAGCACACGAAAATATGGGAATCGGGCCGAGTTTTCATTTTATCGCTCTATAGTGCCAAAATATTGATGTACGGTCATGGTGGGTCGGTGACCAATGTTCCTTAGGTCATTTTGTATTGTCCGGATATATTTTAGGCGGTCCGGATCCAGGAGCTCATGCCAACTCAGAAAGCGTGGGCTATAACACACGAAAATTTCGGAATTTGGCCGAATTTCCATTTTATCTCTATAGTGCNTCAGAAAGCGTGGGCTATAACACACGAAAATTTCGGAATTTGGCCGAATTTCCATTTTATCGCTCTATAGTGCCAAAATATTGATGAACGGCCACGGAAGGTCGGTAAACAATGTTCCTTTGGTAATTTTCTATTGTCCTGATAAATATTAGGCGGTCCAGATCTGGGAGCCCGTGCCCCCTCATAAAGCGTAGCACACAAAAATATGGGAATCAGGCCAAGTTTTCGTTTTATGGCTCTATAGTGCCAAATACGGATGAACGGTCATGGTGGGTCAGTAACCAATGTTACTCAGATCATTTTCTATTGTCCGGATAAATTTTACGTGGTCTGGATCCGGGAGCTCGTTCCCACTCAGAAAGCGTGGGCTATATAGCACATGAAAATATAGGAATCTGGCCGAATTTCCATTTTATGGCTTTAAAATACCAAAATATTGACGAACGAGTATGGCGAGTCGGTGACCAATGTTCTTCAGGTCCATTTCTGTTCTCCGAATAAATATTAGGCTGTCCGGATCCGGGAGCCCGTGCCCACTCAGAAAGCATGGGCTATAGCACACGAAAATATGGGAATCGGGTCGTGTGTTCATTTTATGGCTCTATAGTACCAAAATATTGATGTACGGTCATGGCGGGTCAATGATAAATGTTCCTTACGTCATTTTCTATTGTCCGGATAAATATTAGGCGGTCCGGATCAGGGAGCCCAGGCCCACTCAGAAAGCGTGGGCCACACGAAAATATGGGAATCGGATCGAGTTTTCGTTTTATGGCTCTATAGTGCCAAAATATGGACGAACGGTCATGGAGGGTCGGTGACCAATGTTCCTCAGGTCATTTTATATTTTCTTTATAAACATTAGGCGGTCCGGATCCGGGAGCCCGTGCCCACTCAGAAAGCGTGGGCTATAGCACACGAAAATATGGGAATCAGGCCGAGTTTTCATTTTATCGCTCTACAGTGCCAAAATATTGATGTACGGTTATGGCGGGTCGGCGACCAATGTTCCTTAGGTAATTTTCTATTGTCCGGATAAATATTAGGCGGTCCGGATCCGGGAGCCCGTGCTCACTCAAAAAGCGTGGGCTATAGCACACGTAAATTTGGGAATATGGCCGAATTTCCATTTTCTTGCTCTATAGCGCCAAAATATTGATGAACGATCATGGAAGGTCGGTAACCAATGTTCCTTTGGTAATTTTCTATTGTCCTTATAAATATTAGGCGGTCCAGATCCGGGAGACCGTGCCCACTCAGAAAGTGTAGCACACGAAAATATGGGAATCGGGCCGAGTTTTCGTTTTATGGCTCTATAGTTCCAAAATACGGACGAACGGTCATGGTGGGTCAGTGACCAATGTTCCTCAGGTCATTTTCTATTGTCCGGATAAATTTTAGGTTGTCCGGATCCGGTAGCTCGTGCACACTCAGAAAGCGTGGGCTATAACACACGAAAATATGGGAATCTGGCCGAATTTCCATTTTATGGCTTTAGAATACCAAAATATTGACGAACGAGTATGGCGGGTCGGTGACCAATGTTCCTCAAGTCATTTTTTGTTCTCCGAAAAAATATTAGGCTGTCCAGATCTAGGAGCCCGTGCCCACACAGAAAACGTGGGCTATAGCACACGAAAATATGGGAATCGGATCGAGTTTTCATTTTATCGCTCTATAGTACCAAAATATTGATGTACGGTCATGGCGGGTCGATGATAAATGTTCCTTACGTCATTTTCTATTGTCCGGATAAATATTATGCGGTCCGGATCCGGGAGCCCGTGCCCACTCAGAAAGCATGGGCTATAGCGCATGAAAATATGGGAATCAGGCCGAATTTCCATTTTATGGCTTTAAAATACCAAAATATTGACGAACGAGTATGGAGGGTCGTGACCAATGTTCCTCAAGTCCATTTATGTTCTCCGAATAAATATTAGGCTGTCTGAATTCGGGAGCCCGTGCCCACTCAGAAAAGCGTGGGCTATAGCACACGAAAATATGGGAATCGGTCCGAGTTTTCATTTTATTGCTCTATAGTGCCAAAATATTGATGTACGGTCATGGCGGGTCGGCGACCAATGTTCCTTAGGTAATTTCCTATTGTCCGGATAAATATTAGGCGGTCCGGATCCGGGAGCCCGTGCCCACTCAGAAAGCGTGGGCTATAGCACACGAAAATATGGGAATCGGGCCGAGTTTTCGTTTTATGGCTCTATAGTGCCAAAATATTGAAGAACGTTCATGACAGGATGGTGACCAATGTTCCTTAGGTCATTTTCTATTGTCCGGATAAATATTAGGCGGTCCGGATCCGGGAGCCCGTGCCCACTCAGAAAGCGTGGGCTATAGCACACGAAAATATGGGAATCGGGCCGAGTTTTCATTTTATCGCTCTATAGTGCCAAAATATTGATGTACGGTCATGGCGGGTCGGCGACCAATGTTGCTTAGGTAATTTCCTATTGCCCGGATAAATATTAGGCGGTCTGGATCCGGGAGCCCGTGCCCACTCATAAAGTGTGGGCTATAGCACACGAAAATATGGGAATCTGGCCGAATTTCCATTTTATGGCGTTAAAATACAAAAATATTGACGAACGAGTATGGCGGGTCGGTGACCAATGTTCCTCAGGTCATTTTTTGTTCT
>ML420214.1:0-26794 GCA_005239525.1 Nicotiana knightiana
CCCCGGATTATATTTGCAACGCCCGCTTAGTCTTTTATTAGACATAGTTGAGCGTGATCAAGTGTGTTCGGAATATTTTTGTGAGGATTGGTGTAGAATGATGCTTGAATTGGCGAAAGTTAGTTATAGGTGATTTCCAGTCGGCAATGAAAAATAGGCTATAGGGATCGGAATGGAATTTCGAAAGTTGGAACAGGTTCCTAATGTCATTTTGGATATGTCTGCAAATTTTAGGTCAATCGGAGTTGTTTTAGTTTCGGCATCATTGGTGGATTTTAGAAATTTTAAAGTCCTTAGGCTTGAATCCGATGTGATTTTGGTGTTTAGATGTTATTTTTATGTTTTAAGACTGCAAATAAGTTTGAATGATCATTTATGAGGTGTTGGTAATAAATGGTTGGGGTCCCGAGGGGCTCGGGATTGATATCGGGTGGTTAACGGGCATTTTTGGCCTTAGGAATCTGCTGAAAAATCTGGTGTTCTTTTGTTGGTGTCCTTGTACGCGATCGCAGGGATACATTAGCGATCGCGTAGTCTTGTTGGTGGAAAGGGTGAAATTCTTCGCGATCGCAGGGTCAGGGATGTGATCGCGTAGAGTAGTGAGACTGCGCATCGCGATCACGGGTCCAGAGTCGCGATCGCATAGAAGAATCTGGAGTGGCAGCGAGGCATTGGAAATTACTCTATGCGATTGCATAGAGCTGGTCACGATCGCATAGGTTAGGAGGTTTAAGCATCGCGATCGCAGGGTATGTGTCGCGATCGCAGTGAATAAAATTGGGGGTCAGTGAGTTTGCTCTTCGCGATCGCGTGGGTCTTTCCGCGATCGCGATGAAGGAATCCCTGGGCAGTATATAATTAAACCCTCTATGACCATTAAACCTTTTAACACCATTTTTGAACGGGAAAAGAGCTTAGAGGCGATTTTGAAGAGAGGAAATCATTGTGCTTCATTGAGGTAAGGATTTTGGACCCTTAAACTCGATTATATGTGATTAAGGAACATAATATCAGTTTTTAATTCATGAAAATCAGTAGAAAAAGATGGGGTTAGGGCTTGAGATTTTGAGACCTTTACGGATCGATTTGAGGGATAAAACGATCTCCGATTTTAGCGTTCTTTATATGTACAGACTCGTGAGATGATGGAGAACATTTTGGTATAAAATTTGTCGAGTTCCGAGACGCGGTCTCGGGGGTCGGGTTTTGGTTAAATTCAGGTTTTGAGCTAAATTTGGTACTTTTCAATTGGAATTCATTCCTTAAGCATAATTTGATGATAAAAATTTGGACTTGGTAGATTTGGAGCGCTCGGAAGTTTATTCGAGAGGCAAGCGGGTTGCAGAGTAGCTTTTCAGGCTAGTTTGAGGTAAGTAATGTCTTTAAATCCTGTCCTGAGGATATGAAACCCCGGACGTTGCATCCTTTCACGGATTCTGGAATGCAAAGATTAGAAATTTGGAAATATATTCCTTTTTAGGCAACTATTGAGTTGCGAACCCGATTTTTAAAGCCTATGCTTAATAGCATTCATATACTTTGATATAATTTGGGTTGCAAGCCATGTTTGGGGCCTAGTGCCGATCTGTTTTTCCCTTGGGGGCTATTTTTACTATTTTCCTCACTTGATCTGTTATGATTTCACTCAGTATTTTTTTGATAATTGTTTTAACACTCAGAGTATTTTGAAATTATTTCTTGAAGAAAAAAATGAAACATTGTTTTGGGTCGAGAACCTGGTATAATGATGGCCCGAGTGGCATGTTGAGAGTGTCTGACTGAGTGAGGTTGCGGGCCAATATTATGAGGATGTTGTGATACGAGAGAGGCCAAGGGCCAATATTGTGAGTGATTTATGCCATGATGTGGCTGGCCGAGGGCCAATGTTGTGAGTGATTTATGCCATGATGTGGCTGGCCGAGGGCCAATATTGTGAGTGATTTATGCCATGATGTGGCTNTGATTTATGCCATGATGTAGCTTGTTATAGCGCTTGGGCTGTAGGAGCCCCTCCGTAGTCTGTACACCCCTAGTGAGCGCAGATACCTACTGAGTGCGAGTGATGCCTGTTGGGCTGATACTGAGTGACTGTGAGGTTGCCTGATGGGCTGATACTGAGTGACTATGAGGTTGCCTGCTGGGCTGATATTGAGTGACTGTGAGGTTGCCTGCTAGGCTGATACTGAGTGACTATGAGGTTGCCTGCTGGGCTGATACTGAGTGACTGTGAGGTTGCCCGTTGGGCTGATACTGAGTGACTGTGAGGTTGCCCGTTGGGCTGATACTGAGTGATGGTGAGGTGCTGAGGGAAATTCTTACGAGAAATGATTATGGCTCGAGGGGCAGATTTATGATTATTTTACCGAGTTTTAACTGTGATTCACTTTGTTTTTTTTCAAACTGATTTTACTGAGAGTTTTACTGAGATATATTGAAATTATACTTGTTTCAAAGGATTTCTGAAAATTGGTTTTCGAACTTATGTATTTGATGTATACTGTATGGAGACTTGGTGTTTTACTGGGTTTTTTTTTTTTGTTAATTGGTGTATCTGTGCTGTTTGTTTCGTATCTCTCAGACTGTGATTTATTTTCATTACTATTGAGTTGGCATACTCATCATTACTCCATGTGCCTCTGTGCACAGATCTAGGTACCGATTCGGAGCAGTAGTTGTCTTCGTTCGTATTCAGCAGCTTACGGGATTTCGAGGTAGCTGTTCAGCATCCGCGGCTTCTCCATTTCCATTCCTTTATTAGTATTAGTATTTATTTCATAGACATTGATTAATACATTAGCAAAGTTAGTTTTATTTATTAGATGCTCATGACCATGTTGACTCCAGTCTTGGGAGAGTTGTTTAGAATGTTAGATTATTTTTAGGGCGTAAAGACTTAAAGAAATTATTTTATGCTTCGTTATTGCTTGTTATTGATTATTGAAACATTATAATATGGGTATTTATGTGATGGTTGGCTAGCCTAGTTCCACGATAGGCGCCATCACGACCTGTTAGGATTTGAGGTCGTGACATTTACAGTGTGTTTGTTTAATAATAGGGCACTTGGTAGATGTGGGAATTTGATTCTATGGCTTATCTACATGAGCGGAAGGAATAATCTTTGATTGGGATGATTCGAGCTTATGTGGATTGGGGTGACATAGGATCACCCATGATTATGTTCATGGTGAGTTTATACAGTGATTTGATGGCTTGGGAAAGACTCTTGGCACGTTCGAGGATGAACGTTTGTTTAAGAGAGGGAGAATGTAACGACCCGACCGGTCATTTTGATATTTAAGGTTTCGTTTAGTGGTTCGATGTCTTGAGTGGCTTCATATTGTATATTATGACTTGTGTGCATGGTCAGATTTGAATTTTTGGATGTTCAGAATGAATTTGGATGAGTGATTCTTACTTTAGAGGTTTAAGTTAAAAATGTTGACTAAGGTTTGACTGTGAAAACGACCCCGGAAAGGTATTTTGATGGCTCCAATAACTTTGTATCGTGATTTTGGACTTGGGCGTATGCTCGGAATCGAGTTCAGAATTCCGCAGGTTGATTTGTGTTGTTTTACCGAAAATTGGAAATTTAAAGGCTTAGAATTTTGATAAGTTTGACCGTAGGTTGAATTCATAGCTATCGTGTTTGGATTTCTATTTTGGGACTTGTAATAGGTCTATTTTATCATTTAGAATTTATCCGCAAAGTTTGGTGTCATTCCGAGTTGATTTGATAGGACTCGGACACGCTGTTGTGTTCTTAGAAGTTCTTGAATTTCATGTTGATTTCATGTGTTTTGGAGGTCCGATTTATGGTTTCGGATGTTATTCTGATGAATTGATCGCGCGAGCGAGTTCTTTTTTTTTTATGTTTTTAGGCTTGTGTTGATGTTTGGTTTGGAGTCCCGAGGGCTCGAGTGAGTTTCTGACGTGTTTCGGAAAGTTCATAGAAGGTTCAGATTTTTGCTAGTGCTCTGATCTCGCATTGGCGAGAAATATGTCGCATTTGCGACTATCGCATTTGCGGGTTTACTCATCACATTTGCAAAGTGCACTGTGGAATGAAGAGCTAGAATTTGCAAACTCCCCATCGCATTTGCGATACTGGCCTGGCCTGGGCTTTGGTCGCATTTGCGATCATTTTGATTGCTTTAGCGATAGTCCATGGTAGCAATTGCGAACTATTCGTAGCATTTGCGATGAAAACAGGGATATGAGGGATTTTGATTTTGCGATAATTCCCTCACATTTAGGTGGTTCGCAATTGCGAAGTTTACATTTGCGAATCCCAGGTCACAATTGCGACTGGACATAAAAGCTGAGGGACGGGAATTTGGTCTCATTTTCATATTTTGGAACCCTAGACTCGGTATAAGGCAATTTTGAAGAAGGATTTTCATCTACAATCATTGGGTAAGTGATTTTGATCAATTTTAAACTATATTACATGATTATATATGAGACTTAACATCAAAATTATGAGAATCAAAGTGAAATTTGGAGAAACTTTGTCTATATTTTTAAAAATAAGAATTTGAGTTTTAAGAATCGCTTTGAACTCGAATTTTGAAATAAAATACATATATGGACTCGTGAGATTATGGGTAGTCGGGCAGGCCCGGGATTGACTTTTATTGACTTTTGAGGAATTGTGTAAAGATCATAGCTTTAATTATTGGAATTGATTTCTCTTGCATTATTTAATGTTATTGAGTCGATTTTGGTTAGATTTGAGCCGAGCGGAAGTGAATTATAAAGGAAAAGCTATTTTAGAGTACTGATTGAGCGCTTTTATCACGGCCCAAAATTCCCACCATTGGGACCGTGATAGCGCCTAACATTCCACTTGCTAGGCAATCCACGTTAGAGTATTTTTGAGTTGACCTTATTCTACACAATAAGCAACAGAAATAAATTTAAGATGAAGAACAACGAATACAGAATAATATAAAAGCTTCAGCATTTACAACTACCGGGATCTGGAATCACAATTCACGAACTACTAAGATTTCTACAAAAAGAGTCTGAAGAAGGTAAAATACAATGTTTTGAAATAGAAACAATAAAAGATAAATCTAAGAAGAGACTTCAGGGTCTGCAGACGCCAGCAGATCTACCTTGGGTATCCTGATAGCAATCCAGCAGCTAATCTCTCGATCAACTAAAACCGGCCAAAATCTGCACAGGTGCAAAGTGCAGTATCAGTACAACCGACCCCATGTACTGGAAAGTGTCGAGCCTAACCTCGACGAAGTAGTGACGAGGATAAGACAAGACACCCACAATCAACCATGTACAAGTCAACAATGTATATACAGATAACAGTAAAGAACTAAACAGGTAATATCGGGAGGGGGAAACATGCTGAGGGAAAATACGAGATAAAGAACTACAACAGAATGATAACTTGAAAAGTAAATACACTATGAACCAATAAGAACCAATGAACACAGCAAAGGAAAAGTTCACGGCATCACCCTTCGTGTTTTTACTCTCATCCTCACCATGAAATTAATAGAAACGGCACGACATCACCCTTCGTGCATTAACTCTCATAACATGGCACGACACCACCCTTCGTGCATTACACTCTCCCTCACCAAAACAATTAACAATGGAAACAGGCAGATAGAAACAACAATAATAAGTCTTACTTCAACATTTGGTCCCACGATACCAATCTCAACTTGAATCAACACTCAATCAATACCAAAGTCCATAAACATGATAAGAATGATCAACATCACGATTAACTAGTCTAAGCATGAATAATATGATCAAGGAAAACAACAATTACAAGAATAAGACCCACCCGCATGCTATAACCCGTCAACAACGCGTAGGTACTCGTCACCTCACCTATACTTGGTACCCAACATCTAAACACGTAGCAAATAGACAAATAAGTCCTAATCCCTCAAGCCAAAGTTAACCACGACACTTACCTCGCTCCAACGGCGAAACTCAAAGCTCAACCACGGCTTTTCCCTTCAAACAAGTCTTCGAACCAATAGAATCTAGAAAATTACCAACCAAACAATTCAAATAAAGTCTTAGGAACTACCCACGATTGCAAGGAATTCAATTTAGGTCATTGTTGAAAAAGTCAACAAAAGTCAACACCCTGGCCCGCTTGGTCCAAATCCAAAATTCGGAACAAAACCCGATTACCCATTCACCCCTGAGCTCGGTTATGTAATTTGTTTTGGAATCCGACCTCAATGTGAGGTCTAAATCCCCAATTTACCAAATCTCTAGCTTCTACCCGAAAACCCCCAATTCCACCATGAAGAACCTTAGATTTTAGGTTGAAATCTTAGGAAAAGTAGTGAAAGATTGAAATAAATTAGTTTAAGATCACTTACGAATGATTTGGGGAAGAAAGGTTCTTTGGAAAATCGCCTCTTTTGTTTTAGGTTGTGAAAATTTGAAGAATGGGAGAAAAATCCCATCTAAGTCATATTTACCCAGTTGTAGATGTCGCAAATGTGATGCCCGCAAATGCGAAGGAACCATCGCAAATGTGAAGCCCTTCACACTTCTGCATTTTCTGCAAATGAGAAGAATAGTTCACAAATGCACACACAGGCAAATCTCAAGTGCGATCAAGTGATCGCAAATGCGAAGAGTACCTCTCCCCAGCTCCTACCGCAATTGCGAGAAATTGTTTGCAAATGCGAACTCTGGCCTCCCCAGCTACCCTTTGCAAATGCAATGAGTAGATCGCAAATGCGAACCCAACAGTAGCTGCAAATGCAAAGCTTGATCTTGCAATTGCGAGATCAGAGGCCTGCAACAAGAACTCAAGCACACCAGCAAATTTTCTAAGTCTAAAGTCACTCTGTAGCCTATCCGAAACTCACCCGAGCACTCAAGGCTCTAAACCAAAAGTGCACACTAGTATAAAAACATCATACAAACTTTCTCGCTCGATCAAATCTCCAAAATAACACCTAGAACTAAGAACTGAACACCAAATCAAATGAAATTTTCAAGAAAACTTTGAAATCTCTATTTTCACAACTGGACGTCTGAATCACGTCAAACCAACTCCGTTTCTCACCAAATTTTACAGACAAGTCATAAATATGGTATTGGACCTATACCAGGTTTCAGAACAAAAATACGGACCCGTTATCCAAAAAGTCAAACTTTGGTCAAACATTTTCAATTCAATTAACCTTTAATTATCAAATTTCGATAAAGTTCGATCTCGGTCTAGGGACTTTCAGTTTAGGTTCCGGGCATACGCTCAAGTCCCAAATCACGATACGGACCCACCGAGACTGTCAAAACACGAATCCGGATCTGTTTACCAAAACTGTTGACTAAAGACAACTCAAATGAAGTTTTAAGCAAAAATCCTTAATTTTCACAGTTTTTAACATAAAAGATTTTCGGAAAGATGCCTGGACTGTGTACGTAAATCGAGAAAGGCTAAAACGTGATTTTTAAGGCTTCGAATCACAGAATTAGGTTTCAAAACACGAGATGACCTATTGGGTCATCACATTCTCAACCTCTAAAACAATTGTTCGTCCTCGAACGGACATAGAAAAGTACCTGAACTGGTAAATAGGTAGGGACATCTACTCCGCATGTCCGACTCGGAATCCCAAGTAGCTGCCTCGACGGGCTGACCTCTCTACTGCATTCGTACTGAAGAATAACTCTTCGACCTCAACTAACGAACCTGTCAGGCTATAATAGCCATTGGCTCCTCCTTGTAAGTCAAATCCTTGTCCAACTGGACAGAGCTGAAATCTAACACGTGGGACGGATCGCCGTTATACTTCCGCAACATGGACACATGGAATACCGGATGAACTGTTGATAACCCCGGAGGCAACGCAAGCCTTTAAGCCACCTCTCCCACTCTCTCGAGAATTTCTAAAGGTTTGATATACCTAGGGCTTAGCTTGCCCTTCTTTCCAAACTTCATGACACCCTTCATGGGTGATATCTGGAGCAATAGTCTCTCACTGACCATTAATGCAACATCACAAACTCTACAATTGGTATAACTCTTCTTCCTGGACTGAGTTGTGCGAAGTCGATCCTGAATAATCTTGACCTTATCCAAGGCATCCTGTACTAGATCTGTACCCAACAACCGATCCTCCCCCGGCTCAAACCACCCAACTGGAGACCGGCACCGCCTACCGTATAATGCCTCATAGGGAGCTATCTGAATGCTCGACTGGTTGTTGTTGTTGTAGGCGAACTCTGCAAGGGGCAAAAACTGATCCCACGATCCTCCAAAGTCTATAACACATGTCGGGAGCATATCCTCCAAGATCTGAATAGTGCGCTCGGACTGTCCGTCTGTCTAAGGATGAAATATTATGGTCAACTCAACCCGCGTACCAAACTCATGTTGTAATGCCCTCCAGAAGTGCGAGGTGAACTGCGCACCTCAATCAGAAATGATAGACACGGGCACACCATGAAGACGGACGATCTCGCGGATATAAATCTCTGACAACCACTCTGAAGAATAGGTAACTGCCATGGAATGAAATGCGCTGACTTAGTCAGCCTGTCCCCAGTGACCTAAACGGCATCGAACTTCCTCTGAGTCTGTGGGAGTCCAACAACGAAGTCCATTGTGATACGCTCCCACTTCCACTCAGGAATCTCTATCTTCTGAAGAAAACCACAGGGTCTCTGATGCTCATACTTCACTTGCTGACAATTTAGACACCGAGCTACATAGGCAACTATATCCTTCTTCATCCTCCTCCATCAATAATGTTGCCGCAAGTCCTGATACATCTTTGTGGCGCCTGAATGAATAGAATACTGGAAACTATGGGCCTCCTAAAGAATCAACTCACGAAGTCCATCCACATTAGGCACACAAACATGACCCTGCATCCTCAAGAACCCGTCATCACCAACCGTAACCTGCTTGGCACCATCGTGCGGCATTGTGTCCCTAAGGACCTATAAATGAGGGTCTTCATACTGCCGATATCTGATACCAACTTGTCACGGCCTGGCAAGAACAGTCTGGACTGGAGCCTCCTCCTCAAACTCTACTTGAGGCTCCACTATTGGGGCTACTGCTGGGGCTCTAGGCTGAGCCCTGCCCCTACCTCGGCCTCGACCTATGCCCCTCGTAGGAGCTGCCACTGGAGGCTCTGGCTGCTGGTCAACTGAAGCAGCGGTACGTGTTCTCTCCATCTGCGAGAGAATAAGAGTAGAAGAGTCCAATCAGTATTGAGAAAACAAAGTCGCACGACATAGAAGAATAGAAGTGAAATTTATTCCTAAACTTCATAACCTCTGGAAGATAGGTACAGACGTCTCGATACCGATCCTTCAGACTCTACTAAGCATGTTCGTGAATCGTGAGACCTAGGCAACCTAGTGCTATGATACCAACTTTTCACGGGCCAGAATTCCCAACACCGGGACCGTGATGGTGCCTAACATCCCACTTGTTAGGCAAGCCACATTAGAGTATTTTTGAGTTGACCTTATTCTACACATCAGCATCAGCAATAAATTTAAGATGAAGAACAGCGTATACGGAATAATATAAAATCTTTAGCATTTACAACTACCCGGATTTGGAGTCATAATTCACGATTTACTATGATTTCTACAAACAGAGTCTGAAGAAGGGAAAATAAATTGTTTTGAAATAGAAACAGTAAAAGATAAATCTAAGAAGAGACTCCAGGGTCTGCGGACGACGGCAGATCTACCTTGGGTCTCCTGATAGCAATCCGGCAACTAATCTCTCGATCAACCAGAGCCGGTACTAAAATCTACACAAAAAGTACAGAGTGCAGTATCAGTACAATCGACCCCATGTACTGGTAAGTGTCGAGCCTAACCTTGACGAAGTAGTGACAAGGATAAGACAAGACACCCGCAATCAAACATGTACAAGTCAATAGTGTATATACAGATAACAGTAAAGAACTAAACAGGTAATATTGGAAGGGGGAAATACGAGATAAAGAACTACAGCAGAATGATAACTTGAACAGTAAATACACTATGAACCAATAAGAACCAATGAACACAGCAAAGGAAAAGTTCGCGGCATCACCCTTTGTGTTTTTACTCTCATCCTCAGCATGAAATTAATAGAAACGGCACGGCATCACCCTTCGTGCATTAACTCTCATAACATGGCATGGCATCATCCTTCGTGCATTACACTCTCCCTCACCAAAACAATGAACAATGATAACAGGGAGATAGAAACAACAATAATAAGTCTTACTTCAACATTTGGTCCCACAAACCAATCTCAACTTGAATCAACATCAATCCATACCAAAGTCCGTAAACATGATAAAAATGATCAACATCACGATTAACTAGTCTAAGCATGAATAATATGATCAAGGAAAATAACAATTACAAGAACAAGACCCACCCGCATGATATAACCCGACAACAACGCATAGGTACGCCTCACCTTACCTATACGTGGTACCCAACATCTAAACACGTAGCAAATACACAAATAAGTCTTAATCCCTCAAGCAAAAGTTAACCACGACACTTACCTCGCTCCAACGGCCAAACTCAAAGCTCAACCACGGCTTTTCCCTTCAAACAAGTCTCCGAACCAATAAAATCTAGAAAATTACCAACCAAACAATTCCAAGGAACCATCGCAAATGCGAAGCCCTTCATACTTCTGCATTTTTCGCAAATACGAAGAATAGTTCGCAAATGCGAACACAGGAAAATCGCAAGTGCGACCAAGTGATCGTAAATGCGAAGAGTACCCCTCCCCAGCTCCCATCGCAATTGCGAGAAATGGTTCGCAAATGCAAATTTTGGCCTCCCCACCTACTCTTCGCAAATGCGATGAGTAGATCGCAAATGCGAACCCAACAGCGGTCGCAAATGTGAAGCTTGATCTCGCAATTGCGAGATCAGAGGCCTGCAACAAGAACTGAAGCACACCAGCAAATTTTCTAAGTCCAAACTCACTTCGCAGCCTATCCAAAAGTCACTTGAGCCCTCGGGGCTCTAAACCAAAAGTGCACACTAGTCTAAAAATATCATACAAACTTGCTCGTGCGATGAAGTTGCCAAAATAACACCTAGAATTGCGAGTTGAACATCAAATGAAATGAAATTTTCAAGAAAACTTTGAAAACTCTATTTTCACAACCAAACGTCCGAATCAAGTCAAACCAACTTCGTTTCTCACCAAATTCACAGACAAGTCATAAATGTGGTATTGGACCTATACTAGGTTTCGAAACCAAAATACGGACCCGTTATCCAAAAAGTCAAGCTTTGGTCAAACATTTTCAATTCATTTAGCCTTTAACTATCAAATTTTGACAAAGTCCGATAACTCGGGCTAGGGACTTTCGATTTCGATTCCGGGCATAGCCCAGGTCCCAAATCACGATACGGACCCACCGGACTGTCAAAACACGAATCCGAGTCCGTTTATCAAAAATATTGACCAAAGTCAACTCAAATGAAGTTTTAAGTAAAAATCCTTAATTTTCACAGTTTTTAACATAAAATCTTTTCGGAAAGACGCCCGGACTGCGTACGTAAATCGAGAAAGACTAAAACGTGATTTTTAAGGCTTCGAATCACAGAATTAAGTTTCAAAACACGACATGGCCTATCGGATCATTACAACTATTGAGGTAAGTATCTTGCCTAATATTGTGTGGGGAAACTACCCCGTATGGATTGATTTGTTTGCACTATTTGAACTACGTGAAAGAAGTGTACATGATGTGACGAGCGTATACACGGCTTATATGTGGCAATTTGACCGATTTAGATTCCTAGGTTCTTATGTACATTAAAATGAAGTTGTCATATCATGTTATATCCTCCAAATTAACCCCTACATGTCTTATTTGAAGTTGATTGGTTTATGTTCTACCCTTTATTGCCAAATATACTCTTATATGTATTAATTGAAGTTATTGCCTCCTTTATTGCCATGTTATCTCTCCTATAATTGATTATCCTTAATAGAAGTTATTGTTATATGTTACCTCTTCCATTGTTGACTTATCCTTATTTGAAGTCATTGTTATATATTACTTCTTCTATTATTGAGTTATCCTTATTTGATATCGTTGTTACACATTATCTCTCTCATTATTGAGTTATTCGTTTTTGAAATCATTATTACTTGTTATGTCTTTCATTGTGAGCTCGTTCTTCCGTTTCTTTGTGTTTTGTAATTCGTGTGTTGATTTACTTGTCGTACTCCCATGTTATTATTGTTGTTGTTGTACTCAGTGTTATTGAGATGGAGCTATGTGTGGTTGTGGTATTGCCATGTTTTGAGGAAAAGTTGTGGCATATGGGCCCATGTGGTGGGAGTTGTTATATTGTGTTGTTATGTTTTTGGCACGCGTGATATTGTTGAGAGGATTGTCAGGGTGTTCGTACATAAGTTGCCCATGCTATTATTATAATTGATATTTGTACATGTAATGTGACAAGGCGGACTATATATTTGGTTTTGCGCATGTGGCGAGACATGGGATAATTATATGCGCGTGTGGCGAGATAGGACGGACATTTACTTTATTGTTGCGCATGCGGCGAGACAGGGGCTATGTCGGGAATGATTTGCGATGACTTGTGACGACCTGGGCATTGTTATTGATGATATATGTGTAGAGGTGTGCTTACATGGTGTGAGTCATGCATAATACGATTTTATTGTGTTGTTTCCTATGTGCCCATTCGTTGTCTCTGATCTCGAGTACTCTAGCCAGTCATTCTTCATATAGGAGATACCAGTAAGGCATTATGGTCCGTCTCCATGTAGTTATTTTTTGTTTATCATCAATATACATGTAGTGTTATAACCCAAAATTCCTTGCCGCATAAAGTATAATGAATTCAAAGAATGCAAGTAAATAAATAGTATCTTGATTTTCTAAAGAATTAAGCTACAACCACACCAAAAATCTATGATCGTGTACAAGGAAACTCTAACGAATAAAAGAGAAAACAGGCTTGTGTCCACAAAACAAAAAGAACTTATTGGTGGAGTATCTTCTTAAAAATCATTTACAAAAAAGATGAGGATTTGGCAAGTTGGCAGTACCCTCAAAATGCAGTTCTCCATTGTAGCTCGATCTGAAGTCGACCATTCTTTGAGTCAATAAGATGGTATCTCTCATTAATTCTCTTGTTATTCACAACATCCGCGAGGTACACATCCACGTAACCCAAAGCTTCCTAAAAGTAAAGAAATATAAAAAGATGTTAAACGAGAGTTTAAACTTTTATACGCTGACAGTGTAAAAGTTATGCCTGAGAAAGACTTAATGCATGTGTAGTTATAATGAGAGCTCAATGTACCTTGGGATGTCGAAGACCCATTCTTTTTGAAGTACTAACAACTTCAACATGAATCCTATCATTTACAGGTGGCTCCTCCAATACAAACTGAAACTCCTCTTCCCACCTTGGATCTCTGTTTTTCTTTATAACCTGTGCAAGTTTCACCGAAAAAATAGCGGATTAAGGTATAATGAAAGCAACAAATTTCGAAGACATTTTTCACTTATCGAGATGAAAAATGTGATTGAGAGAACTAAAAATGGATAAGCAAAAGAATGATTAGTCCCCACAATTCTAATGCTCTAGCTATAGGCCTTTATCAAAGGTGAATTCAGGATTTAAAATCAGTGGGTTCAGGATGAACGTAATCTTATTAAACTTTTGCATCTGTGTGCATAGTTCGAGGTGAAAACAAAGTGTACATTTTTATTTTTTCATGAAAAGATACCTTAGTTCTTCTCTCTTCCCCTCTGAAGAGCAGACGGACAGATGGATTTGTGTGGTGCTTCCCTTCAAGGTCTTGACCTTCATGGACAATAACTACGAGCATACCTCCGCCCTCAGGTGTTCCATCAGGAGCCTTCTCTACCGTACCTGATTCATCAGCGCCATTTGCGAGTTCTTCATCATTAAAAGCTTTGTACATCACTTCAAGTACAAGCTGTCCTCTTGATTTTTCATTTTGAACATCATCTGGTTTTAAGTTTTTCAGAAGATCTAGTGTCAATACTTTTGGTTCATCTGGAGTAAGATCTTTCAATGGGACAATATTCACACCCATTTTTTCATGTGAGCCGACCTAACCAAAAAAAACCATAAGATCTCCAATGATTCAGGACTGCAGAAGAAATGTTTTTAGAAAAACAATATGATCAACATGGCAAAATCGATAAGATATACCTGCTCCCAGTCGTAAACAGAAAATTTTAGAACTTGAGTTTGTGGATCCTTAACCACGAAACTAAATTCCTCGTTCCATTCGGGGTTCAAGTTTTTGTGCTTCACTGTTGTTTTCTTTGATGATAGTTTGTCATCCATAATTTTTAGTTTCACAAAGGGGTCTGAGAGCCCCAAAAGATCTGTCTTTTTAAGCTTCATTGCCCTCGCAACTGTCACATTAAGAATTCCAACTGGCCTCTTCATTGCTCTGACAAAAGAACAAAACAGAATTACTACTTATCAAGAAAAGACACCAAAATGAAACATATCTACTGAGATGCCAATCGAGATTTACTTTGCACTATTAGATGAACTGAAAAAAAAAAAACTTACTTTGAAGGATCCAATATTTGGACCTCAAGTGTTTTTGGCCATAGATACATACTTGCAACTTGATCTTTGATAATCTCCTGAGGAATTCAAAAAAACTTTTTAAGTGACCGAGACAGGAAGATTAGAAGAGATAAAGGATCATACTTGAACAAATCTGTACAGGCCAGGAATGGACATTGCATCTGCACCGAGAAGTTTTAGTCCAAAATCGACATGAGGCTGCAAGCATATTACACAAGGTGAAGCTACCAAATAAGGCTGCAATATTTCTCACCAGGTAAAAGTAATTGACATATTGCCATTTCCAATGGATGTGCGCAATCTCAAGAGAGATGAAAATTTATGCAACACCTTCAGGAACTCAAATTTGATTAACCCTTTTACTCATACTGAAAGTTATTATATCCTCCAGTAAATTTGGTGAATGAGCACTCACCTTCTCCATAAGCGATACATATATCTTCGCGAAACAAGGAAAGGTTGGAACCAGTGGCTTCAAGGTGATTCGAGGTAAGGCAAATATTTGCAAGTCAACCACCTGAGACAATCTCGAGTGTCAGAACACATGAATTGTTTTATTCCGGGAACAAGTTTGTAACATCACCGTATTTGATGCTAAGAGTAATTAACTTAAAAGCATTACCTGAGCAGTGGCTTTCAACCCAAATGCCTTCACTGCAACAGTGATGTTTGGATTAGCTGCCCACTTAATGACTGGTTCCATTATCAGCTCTTTCTCCTCTGTGATATAGACCTTCATTCCTGGCATATTGGTGCAACAGGTTACTCATATGAAACATACTATATTTATGGGCGGAAGAATACAAAGTCCATAAAGTAAAGAGAGGACATAAAAGGGTAGTGACTGCACAAGAGGGGGGCGGTTATAAAGGCAAGAGAACAGAGAAACTTCAAATCAATTAAGACTCGATATGGTTGACATTAAAGATTAGTCTTTGAGATTCAGCCATCAGAAGAAGAAAAAAAAGGTGTAGATTTAGGTCTCCAAAAAGATTCAACTATAAAATGGGGAATCATAACTTTCTTTGTTGCATAATCAATTTAGATAGTCACATTCCTGATTTAACTCTAAGTCCTTTTGGTGGTATATATGTATAAACCAAGTGAAAGAGGAAAAGGCTAACCTGGAAATGTAGGTGGAAGGGTGCCCAAGGTAAATGATTGAAATTCAACTGACTCAATTTTGTACTGTGGAATCTGCTCAGCTATGATGGGATCTACTATACCTTTTGCTGTTTTACAAATAGCCTGAGAAATCCTGAACGTCAATATTCAGCTCAATTAGAGGGAAAAGTGTAATGTGGTATATACAAGTAAACATTACCTTGTCTAAATAAGGCCACATGAGTTCGATCATTTTATTAAGCCAATCAAGCTGCAGAAATGCAGTTACAGGAAAAAAGTTGTTATGCAAAGAAAGAGTTGATAACTCAAAAGCTTTTGTGCAATTAGAAATAAATGACAACATACACGATCATAATCTGGATTTTTAACCCAAAGTGGTATCTCAGGGAGCAGTCGTTGCAGGCTTTCAGTATCTTGCTCCGCCAAGGGCCGAATATCAGGATGCTGAGAAGAGTAAAGCCCAAATAAGATGAAACTTGATCAAGAACTATTTTTTTCATCTAAAGCATTTTGCTTTTCAGATGCTGTTAATGATGAGATGAAGTAA
Source organism: Nicotiana knightiana (assembly GCA_005239525.1). NCBI lineage: Eukaryota > Viridiplantae > Streptophyta > Magnoliopsida > Solanales > Solanaceae > Nicotiana > Nicotiana knightiana. Next base: position 16,280 of record ML420214.1, read on the forward strand.
TATGAAACAAATTTAGTCATTGACTTTATTCTGGGAGCGAATTTTATAACCAAAACTGAAATTTATCACCATATCTGCTAAACGAGCAAGGTCATCTTCACTTAAACTGCAACCTCTAAGTAGACAATGGTTTTTCCAGCTTCAAAATATCTAGTACTCCATCCATTTGAATTTATATGACCCCTTTCTATTTTGTTACATTTCAAAATGTTTGATACCGTTCCATTGATAATGCAGTCTATATGGAGTTCAAAATATTCAAGGATTCAAATTTACTTAGTATTTTCTCTATAAAATGAATTTTGTACGTGAATATTGGAATGTAATGGGTCCTAATGGAGCGAAACGGATAGTAAAGATTTACGTAACCAATCCCAACTTAACTAGCTTGAGACTAAGGCACTACTGCTGTTTTCTTGTTTAAACTATTTTTCAAGTGTTAATTCATTATATTTTTTCACTGCAACTAATATATACAACACAGCACTCCAATCAACACTTAAACTCACCCTCATGTTTAATTATTTCATAAAATAAAAAGGGAGTATTTGTCTGGAGGGTCAGGGAGATTTAAGATGATGTTGTTACTGCCTCTTTTTTCATCTTTCCTTGAGTTGAGGGTCTATCGAAAATAGCTTCTATAACTTCTCAAGGTAGGGGTAAGGTCTGCCTACACACTACCCCTCCCAGACTCCACCTGTGAGATTTCAATAGGTTTGCTGTTGTTGTTGTCAGGGAGATTTAAGATAAAATCAGTTCCATGAATCTTTCAGATTAGTATTTGCAGCCAAACATAGATAGAAAGACATAACACAAAAAAAAAAAAAGAACTCAAGCCATGCTAAGTGCACATAAGAACCTGAAAATAGGGAGCTACAACTGATCTGTTTTGACATGTTTTCTATACACAATAGGTGCATATGCACCCACTCACTATCTCGGACACGGGATACACATACAAACACACACATACATACATACATACATACATACATACTAGTTTAACTTGTATACATCATCAATGTAAGAATAATTTTACACTATTAGGTCATCTTTACCTGTTGTAATAGGTAACCTGACTTATTTTGAAGAATACAAATCTCACTTTTTACGAAGGATTATCTGTAATTAAATATCTTCTGGATGACCTAATTAATAGTCTGAAAACTATTTTTATATAGTAAAATTTAAGGCAGAAATAAGCATGCAGAGAGCATATTATGAGAAGAGAGAGAGAGAGAGAGAGAGGAAAGAAGAAAGGTAACCTTGACATCAGTTGGTAGAACGTAGATGAAGAGGAAATACCCGATCACTAACCCTATCACGATCCCCATTCCAAAACCGAAGAACCCCAATATTGTGCTTATGAATCCCATCTCAACGAACAAACTCAATTAATTGCCTCTTAAATCTTCTGCAAGGAAACACAAGAGTCATTTTTGATTTTTTTACATTCCTACGTATAATGAAAGCAAAGATCTTTAGAATTAGTAACCAGAATTAAGGGGAAAGTCTTCACCGCCAAATATTAGCAAAATCTCTGAGATTTAGAGGTACATAACATGGAATTGAAGATGAAAGATATTATTAACAAAATGAAGATTCAGAAGAAGAACAGCAATAAAAGAGCATTAAAGAAATGGTGTTTAATCCATTGAACAACGACCACTCGAAATGTCTGTGTAAAACCGCACAATGTAACGGTTTTTTGGAGGGAAGCAATTTAAGCCCGTGTGGCATTCCAAACAAGTCGGTAACGCTTTACTCTGTTTCTCTTTCCCTTTTGGAACTCAACCCCTTGGAAAAAAATCATATATACTAGTAGTTACTTTGAATGGATCCATTGTAGTAATGGCGTGTTAGGAGCAAAAATGCTCGAACCCGAGAACTTTGATTTATGCATTGATAAATAGTTACCACACCAAATATGACACTCCTTTTGTTCTAAATTGTGGGACTATGAATAAATGCATCGATTTTTCCTAATGCAAATAAAATTAACAATAATATAAAAATACTCCTATAGAGTATAGATTATGAAGATATATCTTAATACATGTAAAAAAATATTTATTTTTTTTAAATCATAGTTGAAGAAACAACTACAGGATTTGATTTCTTAATAGTACCATTCGTTCTAAAGTGGAATAGGTAAAGAAAACAACCATTTTCTTCATCCCAAAATGACTTATTGCTTCCCGAGTGAATTTTGGTTCGTGTAAACTTGCAACTCATTGTAATTTTGTGTAGTTTTCGAACAACTGAACCTCTTATTTTAAAATATGAATTTAATCTATTTAGTTTGCCTTGAAAATTAGTCAATATTAATCTGTTTTAAAACTACTATTCTATCCCAGCCTCGGTAGGATAAATATATGAACTCTCACTATACATTTAGGTTTTTTCTTAACCAAGTCGAATCAATCAGCTGATAACCGTAAATCGCAAACAAATGTGCTTTTTTTAAAGAAATTTTACTATTACAAGTGGTTTAAAGGAATGAACATTAGACTATAAATATAAATATTGGTGACAAAATGAGTGTTCCATTTGTTGCCACAATCTCTTTTTCATTCGGCATTTTTACATTTTAAAAGAATCATTGGCAATTCCGAAGAACGGCTGAATATAGTAGTCAGAATTCTAACGTAATCGATTGAATTTCGTATATTCTTATTTGAGAGACAGGCTAGAAATAGGTGGTCAAAGGGAGACAAAAAGAAGGATACATATCGAGTAAGCCTATTTGACAATGTAAATGGTTGTTGCTACAAACCAAAAAAGAAATGATTTCATTTTCTTTATCTTTATTATACATATGGATCATCGATAAGCATGTTGGGATATATACTATTAATCGTGAGTTTGGTTTGAATATAGTATTTATTATGAAATAATTATTTTTTCAATTTTAATAAAATTTTAAATAGATCATATACTTGTTTGTGCCCTTTACGTATATAGTAGATGATTTAGTGTATAGAGTTTAGCTTATATACGGAAGATTAAATCATCGGTTCTTATAAGTATAAAGTTTGAGTTCACAATATAATGATGGAATTGGACAAACCATCATGGATGATTGTAGCATAAGATTAATATAATTTATCTTGATTATGGGAATGGTTTAATTCCAACTTCTTGTGCTAGTACATTTTGTATGTATTGAACGGACCAAGTAGATATAAGTATTTTATACTGACCTAATAAAATATACTCTCTAGCCATTAAATGTACGTATACTCTTAATCTTGATATAATTATTATTAGTTGTGTATATTATTATTATTTTGATTTATTAAAAGGCGAGATTCTTTCGCGGGTCAATATGCCTGGTAAATTGGATAATAATAATGTACATTGGCGAAGTAATAGTTAGTTGATGGAATCCATGTCTCGGTTTAGAGATTGATGATACACCTTTATGAAAGCTTATAAGTTTTCATGTGTAAACCCGACCGGTGGATTTTGTATCCGACACATGAAATAAGTTAAGCGAAAGTCTAAAGGAAATAATCAATAAATTAAATTGTCAGTAATTTAATTTAATTGATTAGTATCTGAATCTTAACATGGGGAGTTAAATAAGATTTAATAGATGAATTTCGAAATTGAATAAGGAGTGCAATTACGAATTTTTAGTGGAATAATTCGTAATTAATTATGGTACATATTAATTTCGAAAATTAGAAATTAATTCCATAATTGGAGTCTTGTTAATTAAATTTTGCGGTCCCTACTGTGCTTAAATAATAGGAAATAAAGGAATCATATATCTGGTGGAAAAGAAAACCCAACAGGTTTTGGAAAAGAATTTTAACCCTTAAAACTTGTGCTATAAATACATAAGGTTTTCAACCTAGAAAAGAGAGAGATAGATGGCCGAAAATTTCAGCATATTTTCCTAGAAATTTTGCCCAGATGAAATTGCTATTTCTCGATATTATTTGGGTAACACAATAGAAGACCGTGGAACGTTCGAGGATCACGATTGTGCGAGTGGTGGAGATTCCGTTGAGTATGGAATTGAAGACTCACGCGAAAAGCAAATATGTTCACGCTTCAAGAGATAACCCGTGAAATCCCATTTATATTAGTTGTTTAGATTACATGTGATTTTGATATTGGGACTGCTTCCGCTGCGTATAATAATCCATCATAGTGCTCATCTCAATCTTGATTTTCTGTAATTGCTCTAGGGCCTGAAGAGAGGGAAATCAAGGGGCATACTACATGCAATCCCTTTGTACTTGTTTAATTAAGAATTTGAGTCTTGTACTTGCTTAAGGATATCCATTCTTTCTCATATTTATATTTACCGAGGAGCTTTGGTATCCCTCAACTTATACGTTCCTCTGTTTAGCTTCATTAACTTTACTCTCTTTGTGGTTTGTATCAACAACAACATACCCAGTAAAATTTCATTAGTGGGATCTGGAGAGAGTTGAGTGTAAACAGACCTTATCCTACCCCGGAAGAATAGAGAGGTTGTTTCGGGGAGACAATAATATCATAAAAGAAACAAAATAAAAGGTCTGTAACAACAAAGGAAGCCAGAAGGGTAATAACTTGGTGGTTTGTATCAAAAAAAAAAGGAAGAGGAAAAAAGGTGAGCTTTCTACAATCAATCACACAATATAAAGAATAAGGATGCTGAATACAAAAATTATGAGGTTCAACTAATATGCTTAGGTACCAGAAAATCACTTTTAACTTTTCAAAAACGTCATTTTGTGTATAGTTTACTCACCCAAACTGCGTCCAAAAAAAAAAAAAGGATAAAAGAAGAAGAAGTGAGTCTTGGGCTCCAGGCACGGACCTACCAGTTCTAGTCCTCCGCTACAAACAAAGAACTAAATACCCACTTGGATCACGCTTTAGACTTTCGGGTCTTTATGATTGGGGCCGACAAAAATTATCTGAAATTCACACACTTACATGAACCAAGAACATGGTAGGCCCACTGGGCAAAATTGAGGAGTTATTGAGTTGAAGTCAGCATCACTTGAGAAGTTGAGGGTCGAAACAACATTGAGTACTGTGCTTGAACATGGCACTGGCCTCACAAGGTCCTTCCGTACCTTCCCCTGAGACTTGGGTCAATTAGCCAATTGGGTTGCTGTTTGAGTCCCTCAGGTGATTTTATTTTGACTATCATTATGCAGGCTAGAATGTAAAATGTGCAAATCATACGACTGTTAACCTGTGGAACTAATGCAGTATGTGAATAATCTCACTGCTTGTTAGATTTAGGCAAATTTGTAATTAGTTAATAAAATAGGATAAAAACTACAAGTGTATATACACAAGTTGAGAAACACAATGACGTTCACGACAACCACACCTTATGCTAAATCAACAATTTCAGACGAGAAATTGTCGTTTTTACTCATTTTACTTGGATTTGTAGGAAAATTTATGGTTAGATGCTCAGTCCCACGTGAAACATCATTATTAGATCAAAATATCTTCTACTAATCAATTTAGGAACTAAGGGAGAGAAACGAAACGCCTTCCTGTAGTATCAAGTATCCGTACAGTAACGCCTTCCTACAAATAGTAAAACCCTTTACTATTTCACAGCCTGGTTCCACCCAAAAAGTTAATACCATATCAAAGCAATAACATCCACTTCAAGTCCAGAAAATACAGATTTCTTTATTCATTTAGAGACACCGCCCTGTACAATTTAAATCAAAAGGAAGTCCTAATATACACTCCAAACGACTGAGGTCTCCTTCCATGCACCAACCTAAAGAAAATGCAACCTCCTGTAGGGTAAAGAATAGCTTACTGTAAAAGGAGAATTTTACATTGAACCGTCTAGTAGTAAGATTGTAGGAAATTGTTGTATTTATTGCTGATAGAATAATTGATGGTCAGCAGCACTGCAGAAACGCTCATTTTGGTATTTCAGATACCACTAAATCCTCCACCTTCAGAGCTTAGGCACACTGTTTAGCACAACAAACCTGACATGCCACAAGAATCATGAAAGTATCACACCTTAATTGGATTGTATTTCTCTCCCATTAGCCCTCCTTTTTGTCTCTGAAACTGAACATAACGCAATGTGCTGGTGAAGAAAGCGTCCGAAGCAGAATCTGGGGTCGTGGTGTCACTCTGCATCTCAGTTTTAATCAACTCTATAAGGCTCTGAATTGCACCAGGTGTTATTTGAGGGTTCCCCTTCTCAAAAAAATAGAGGTACCTGAGGCCAGAAGTGGATTCATTACAATATAAAACCTATGCCTGCAATCTAGAGCCCAAGTTTCAGTTTACAACATTAGTGTTGTGATTACTAACTTGTTAAGTATTTCAACAAAAAGTGTGACAGGTCCACTGCTACCCCTTGTAACATTTGCCTGTTGCTGTGCTGCATTAGCAATCCGCAATGAACGCTTTAGGCAAAGCAAGACCCTGTGATACCAAAGGCAGCACGTCATATATTTCAGGGTAACAAAATAAAAGGGAAATCCAAAAATTAAAGCAAAATGCAGGACTTTAACTCCTGAATGGACAAAGCTATGGAAAAGAAAAGTTCAAGTGTACTTAGAAGAATCAATTGAATATGCAAATAACCCAATTAAAAATGAGAAATTTGAGGAGCACTCTTGCCTACCTTTCTCCATCTTTAATACCATCTTGATCGTCAACCCAAAAGAGATGTGAACAAGCGTAAACTGCTCTACATTGATCAGGTTTCTTTAGAAGTTTTGCTGAATACTATACATCAAAAAATGTGTTCCCATTGTTAGATGACAAATAAATAGATAGACGGACCCAAAGAGATTAGATAGAAATTACCCCCGTGGCCTTATGAGTTAAGGTATCCCTGTTCTCAACACCAAACACAGTCATCTTCTGAAGAGTTCCAATGATCAAGTGTATTGCAGTCACTTGCGCTTTTGAATCCTAATACCAAGTGCAAGAAGTTCAAGTAGAACTTTGAGCAGATGACAAGGTAAATACGAAGAAGCATATAATATAAACACATTTTTTATGGTTGAGCAATTACCGCAACTTCTTCTTCATATAGTACAAAAGCTTGTGTAAAAAAATCATATGCAATCGGTTCAAGATCACAATCATTGGCAGCCTGAGGAACAAAAGCAAGTTTCATAAATAAATAAAAAACTAAATGGTTCGAGTTAAGTTTTGATGCTCGCCTAGAGATAGCGAAGAGACTCTTTCACGTGAAACAAACAAAATAGATGCGCTCACACAAACATGTATAGACCACAGGTGCTGCTGGAAGGCATTTCTCGGTGAACATCATATTGCAGAGAAAGACAATTTCCCTTCTTTTTTTTGTGATGAAGAAAAGACAATTTCCTTTTTTTTAATTAAAGCAGAAAAAGACAATTAGCTAGTGGAATCTTTTGAATTGCCTAGGAAATTGCAAAGAAAGACAGTTTCCTAGGCAATTCAAATAGATTACACTAGGTAATCTCGTGCCATAATCTGATATGTACAAGTGTTGTTCAATGATATGGATGTCTTATCAACTTTAAGATGTTCCATGATGTGGATGTCTGAAAGTTCTTGTAAATGTTGGACAGATTCTAAAACAGAACAGTCTTTCATTTTATAGTTAAAAGACTGAATACATATGCGGCCCCTTAAACTTGCCCGAATTTTTTATTTAGACACCTATACTAAAAGTTGTTCCAATTGAACACCTGAACCTGTTCAAAGTGTGCCTATTGAAACACATACTTAACAATTCTACACAAACCAAAGTGTGTGCATGCTACTTGCTGTTGACGTGGCAAATAAGACCGATCAGAAAAAGACATGCAACAAAGTATAGAAAAATCAAACTCTCAAGAAAGAAAAAAGAGAAAGAAAGAAACATTGACCGGAAAAGAGGACTTCCGCGAATGTTCTATCTTCTCCAATTTATTATCTCTCATTTTGAGGTTTTTCTTCTTCCACTTAACATGAAAAATCAAATCTGCTGGGTCAAGAAGACGAAGAAAGTTAATCAGAATAAATTGCCACCACCCTCCAATCCCTCTTTAATTCTTCAACAACCTCTTAAACTGTAGCTAAACCAACAACCATTCCTCTGTTGCTTCCACCAGCTCTCCCATTTTTGATTCTTCGACCAACTGGTGGATAAGGAATACTTGTAGCAGCTGGCTTGGACGGCATATAGCTACGGGAATTTTTGGGGAATGTGGTGGAGATGGAAGCATAGTGGTGGAGCGGTGTCATGGTATTGGTGGCTGTTTCAGGTGGTTCTTAAGCTGGCTGGTGCAGGGTGGCCTTTTTGGTGGTTCAGAAATGGTGGAGGTGGGCAAAGAGATGGTGGTGGGGTGGTGTCAAAATCTCCCATATGTCTTGAAATTTTGGAATTTATAAATTGCATCTTTTCAAAAAATTTCTTGCACTCACCAACTTCAGATTCTCACATATCCAACTAGTAGTGCTGCTATTAATTTGAATCCAACTTCTTTACTTGATCAGTAGAAACCACACTGAAGTATCCTATTGCTCACTTCAGTTTTACTTATGCTATATTAAAAAAAATTCTATTCCATCTCTAATCCATGATATTGAGCTTGTTCAGGTGGCTTGGCTTCCATTCCTCGTGGCCATACCACTAGGCTTAATTACTTTCTAAAGCAAATCCCTAAGATCTCCGAAAAGTAAAGAGGGGACGTTGCCCGGCGTAGAGTGGTGGCAGCAGATAGGAAGCGAATACATAGGAAAAAAAGTTAGAAAGATAAACATAAGTCTTTTCACTCTCTCAAAAGGAGGTGTGATACACTCTCCATGCCATGTCAGCAGCATGTGTTCAATTGCCACATTATCAACTAACATCAGGTGTTTAAAAGGTCACACCCCTAATTGAGGTGTCTAAATGAAAAATTCGGGCAAGTTTAAGGGACCACGTATGTATTCAACCTAGTCTAAAATTAGTCATTTAAGGCAAATTGAAAGGTTTGCTTTTTAGATTTTCACGAACCCTTCAATTTCTGTTGGATGAAATCTTAGTCTACTTCTTATCTGTTTGATGGCTTATTTTAGTCTCTATATAAATATTATTCTACTTACAATAGCAGAATTTGTATAGAGGCAGAGAGCTTGTAAAACCTTATGTTTTTATATTGTTTATTTCTAAAAAGTAGTTATCCTGGATTTCTAACAGTTAATAGATAGAAAAAGTTTCTTATTTATACTTTTAGGAAGTGGTTTACTTATTGGCCTCTTAGAGGTGTTTCCTCAATAGCATCATACACGACATTTCCAGAGCATATAAAATGATCAGTTGTTCACCTCTGCACACTGCAAGTACAACCTCAATGCCAGTTCTGACGATGGAACTGATGAAAGAGCCTCGATAGTCTGCATACAGGATTAGCTCAATCAGCAAAATGTAACACACAAGGGGTTATCTGGTAGTTAATAAACAAATGACAGGAATCAAAAGGAAGCAATTGTATCCTAATACCATGAATGAAACTGAACACAAAAGATCAACAAAGTTTACACCTGGAAGATCACCGATATGAGGAGTGGAGTGGAGAGGAATTACCAGTCTGCAGTCATGACTTATAAAACCTTCTCTCAGAAGACAAATTAAAGAAAAAAGCACTCTAGTGTACTGCATCACCAGTACAGAGATCATTCAGGAGAGGACATTTGTGTCACATCTCATAACCATGGTGAGAAATAAATCAACAATGAATCAAAATCAAAGGCTACAAAAGAATGGCAGAGACTGATTATAACGACAATTACAAGTGGCAATATCCAATAGCTGATATTACCTCATTCATTAACTGAAAAATTTTCTTCGGTGTAGCTGGAACCTCTTCTCCAGCCATATCTCCATCCTGACCTTGCAGTCTCCTAACCAACTTCCATTCGATCGAGAAAATATGTTTCAGGGCAGATGGAAAGAAGAAAGTAGCACTGTACAAACTCTACTGGAAGCATTTGAAACATTCAATTATATGTTAAGTCTTCAGATTTCATTACAAGTTACGCTTTGAAGAGAAACACATTATCTCTATAAGAAACATATAGACTCGCAGACGAGTGGAGTGGAAGGGGCAAATGCAGTATCCTGCTTACCTGCCCATGCTAGAACAGTTCTTGCAGATCGAATATCTGTATTTAATTCCAAAGACAACTAGAAATTTTTTTGGCAATAGCGCCGGATGAGGATTTGTCGTAAAATTGAGATTATTTTGTTTCCTTCAAACCAAGAGAGAGAGAGAGAGAGGAGTCATTTTCAGCACCAGCAGAAACTGGCCTATAGATGCTAAATATCATCTATTTATTTATCTATTTTGATAAGAAAATAATCTATTTATTTACTTTATTTGCATAACATGCACAAAAATACTGCTGATGGGATGGCATGCAATGGTAAATGATATTACAATTATTCATTACCTTTTTCTTATAAAATTAATGTCAGAAAATCAGGGGATTCTACTAAATGCATACCGCATACAGACATCAGCATAAAATATAAATCGCTAACTACCGGGGTGGGGC
>ML420214.1:28150-49355 GCA_005239525.1 Nicotiana knightiana
AAGAAGCAGAAGTGCTGAAAACAAACCTTCAGTGCAGAAAAGACTAGAGGAGGAACTGTAAAAGTTAGGCGCTTTGGACCTCCAGCCGTTATATGCTTCCTAACAGTGCATATTATCTGATTTACAAGGGGGAAAAAAAGAATATCATGAGCTTCGGTTTGTAGTATTCACCTGATTTAGTTAGTACAAGTTTGTTAATCATTTTTGGTTTTCAGTTATTATTTGAGAGAATCACTTTTAGAACAGATAACCACATGAGTACGACGAACTGAATGTTCTCAAATCATTTATCTAAAGCACCGAGTACTGACACAATCAATAGTGCTAAGTATGAACCTCCAGCAAATCCATGATTTCCAACTCTTACTCCTTCTTGCTCCTACTACGTAGAGTATCTATCTAATATCTATCTAACCTTGCTGGAACGAATCTAAGTAACCCACAGCACCATTATTTTCCATTGGAATATCCTTGCGAACTTAAATCATATACCATGATAGCATCCCCTTATCAAACATCACTAGTCCAATATCATAATAATGATAGTCTGCTTTAGAATATTAAAAGGAGAAAAGAAGTGTGAAAACAACTGTGTGTTGGATATATTACTGGAAGATAGTTTTATCTGATTCCACCCAAAGAAGTTTTACTTGGAAAAACAAAACCAACAAAAACAACTTAGTTAACCTACAATCACATACCTAATATGTAATATTGTTCTATCATAACCGGCAGAGTCACGCATGCCATCTTAATGAAATGGCTTTTTTCCAGCTAATTGCCTCCAGGTCTATGATCTAGAAATTATTTTCTCTTTATATATCAACATCAGTAGTCTGAGTAATCCCAAAGCTCCACACAGAAATTAGGTAATAATACAAGGAAAGAGAGGATAGATCATGCTATCATCCTAGAAACAGAAGTTCTATTTGGACTACAGAGGTCTAGAGTATTAAGAATGTACTACAATCTCCTACATTTAAGTGCTTTAGTTTCAGCATTGTTACATGTTTCATAAAATTAGAGAAAGAAAATGCATCAGAAAAATAGTTAAGTTATTTGTCTACAAAAGAGGAAGTTAAGGGTGGTATTTGGCAACAAATAATAATATTGGAACTCGAAGAAAAGTTTGAGCTACCCTTCTTGCTCGACTACCTACTAACTTTTTGCCCTAATTCTCAACCTCCCACCCTCCTATCAAGAGCCATGTCCTCAGTAAGCTGAAGATTGTCATATCAAAAATTTGCCTAACTATGGATCGAAAGCTCACTTTCAATTCTAGTGGTAAAACTTTTGAATTAATTAGTATCAAAGAGGAAGCTAAGGGATGGTATATTTTTACAGAACGTAGTAGAAGATTTTCAAGCAAGATTAAAATAGATGACAACAACCTCCGAGGTGTGCGAAGCTTTGATCCTAGCTTCTCTTCAGACCGGTAACAGCTGCAAAAGATGGGGCAGGAAGGTACAAACATACACTTTTCGGGTGGTCCAAAATTTTAACAGTTATGGTCGGTTCGTTAGAATTGAAGCTATCATAGGGGCTAACAGGTCTGCAATCATTATCCCGGAAGGCAATTACAATAAAGGATGGGGGGACATAGCAGGGACGATCCAAGGTTATCTGGGAACATATGTAGACCCAAGATTTTATCTCTATGTTGATCAATCAAGGTCTTACAAGGAAGCTGCTAATATATCACATTGGCCATCTACTACTGATACCAGTGTTGGGCATGGAGCACTCCAGGAAGAGCTGGGAAATGAAAACTTCCTTTCAAAATGTCTCATAGGTCAGTTCAATGACCCATTTAGCTTGAGCCCAAAGGCAGAAGTGATTCAGAAATGGTTCACAAGCAGATGGCAAGTCACAGCGGGTCTCAAGATCACTCCCATCGAGCACAACCAGTTNTAATATTGGAACTCTCTTAAAGCTTATCCACTTTTACCATTTAGGTGAGAGTCATCTCAATTCAATCAAATGAATAGCCATTTTAACTATTCCTTTCAACTCAAGCTTCCATCAACCTTCAGTACTTGTCCATCCATCTAGTCTAGAGTAAAACGAATAGTTTGAACACAAATGAATAACATCAACTGGTATGTGGCAGAGCACATTTTTCTTTCAATAGTGACCTTTCAGTTTCATTATCAAAATCTAGCTGCATACGATTGTGTAAGTGTTTCCCTAAACTCAGGCTGTGATAAAGGTAGGGTTCAACAGTATACAAGGAGCAGATAACTCAGTTTGTTGGATGATTTCCAGAACTTTAAAAAGTACTAAATGAAGCACCAATCTTAAGGAGATCTAGTGCAAATCCCTAGAAAGTTGATCAATAATAATTTTCTACAGAAAAACTTCTCCAATAAATTAATTACCTTTAACATTTCCTCAGGTTCATCATTATATAGCAAGTGTATAAGACGAGCAACAGAATTCTGTTCCTCCTTGAAATCCTCCTCATCGAGCTATTGGACAAAACCACAACAAACAGGAAAAGAAGTCATTCCTCTGGTAGAAACTATCCGGAAAAACTCAGATGTATAAGTACTGAGTAAAAGTCAAAGGAAATGGAAGTCATCAATAGGAGTCGGAATAAAGTATAACAAATTCAGACAATGAAGTAATCAAAATTGATGATGTTATCTGCCCACCTCATCAGTAGCAGTTCCATCCAAGTCCTTGATAAGCCCTTTTATCAATTCAAACAAAACCTCAACCTGGGAAAAGACGTAAATCAGTTAAAGAGAGAACTAAAATAATCGAACTAGTGATCAATCACTCACTACACATTGCGGATTATTACCTTGTCAGCAGTTGATACACAGGTGTCATTCTTCATGATGCTCTCAATGATTATCTTCGCCATGATCTTATTTGTTCCAGCATCAAGGTGATCCATGACACGTGGATATTTTGAAAGAGTTAGAACTGTCACAATGTCAGTGTATTTCTCTAAAGGTGCACTCAGGAGAGCAACAACTTGTTTTGTCGCTTTACTATCCTCCAGCTTTGCTTTACCAGAAAGTTTCCTGACACATGCTCCCTACCAACAATCAGGAAAGTAAATCAAGCAGAGAAATGTCATCCCATACTTCTCCCCCCTTTAGCTACCAACTCTGCTGGGATTTCCTAATCTAGTGTGTTCAACGCTCCTACTGACCACTAAATTGATCAAGGAAATAACTACCCTCCTCTCACCAAAAAAAGTGACCAAATGTAACGCATTAACTGGCTTCATTGAGCTCAGAGAATAACAACAGCAATTTCGATGTTATAACCTCCGAACTTCCATATTGGCTTGTAACTTTGATTGCCAAATTGACAAGAACATACCAGTACTTGATCCACGTAGTCTAGTCGATCAGGATGAACACGGAGAGTGAAGGTCAGTAGAGATACATACAAAGAAATGGCTCCAACAACTGGCATATCAATTTGAGCATCAATGACCTGCATATTAAGGAACCTGTTAACTAGTTGAGATGCTAATGTCAGGTGTTCTAAATCATACATCCTGGTCCTGCTACAGACTGAAGTTTGCATATAAATAAAAATCCAACTACAAGTTACAAAAATTGGAGAGTAGTCAACTTTGTTCAGAAATCAGATGTTAAAGCATCCAGATTTACCTTCCCGATGGCACTGCTTAGCTTGGCAAATGCTTCAACTTGAAGGAAGTCAGGTAACACCTAAATAATCAAAACTTACACCTAAATAAGAGAAGAAATCAAGAAAATCTCGAGGCAGAAGCCATTAAACAATTATTTACTTACTTCAGGACTTGAATCAGCATAGTTTGACAATCTTTCCATCAATCGTGACAGCACAGTCTTAACGTCAACAGCAGGCTAAATGAAAAAAAATGAAATAAAGACCTTTTTATTTTCAAATCTATCATCGAAATTAACGAAGTAATATAATGCATCTGCTGTGGATTGTTCTTTCTTCCTTCTTGTCTGGGCAAGGGGATGATGATTGTGAGAAATAATACATGAGAAAATACTCTATTGATTTATTAACAATGATACAGTGAGCTCTATGTATTTCATGTTCCACTCCTACTACATATGGGACTAGGATTATTAACATATAACTATTTAACACTCCCCTTCAAGCCGGTGCATACAAATCATATGTACCGAGCTTGTTACATATGTAACTAATACGAGTACCAGTGAGGGAACTGGTGAAAATATCTACAAGTTGATCATTCGACTCCTGATAAACTTTGTAGCAATGTCTCCTGATAAACTTTGTAGCAATGACTTCATAAACTTTGTAGCAACCACATTTTGTTTCTTGCTCTTCCAAGACACCAAATTACCTCCTACGAAAACACAATATCCAGACGTAAAATGTCTATCACAAGGCGATCCTGCTCAATCGGCATCTGAGTACCCCAACGATCTGCTCATGGCCTTGATCCTCAAACAATAACCATTTGCCTTGAGCTGACTTTACATACCGAGGAATGCGGACGACTACATCCCAATGACTTTCACAGGGAGAATCCATAAATTGACTTACACCACTCAGGAAACGAAATGTTAGGTCTAATCATAGTGAGGTAATTTAATTCAACAACCAGCTGCCTATATCTTGCAGGGTCGCTAAGTTGCTCCCCTTGTTTTGGCAGAAGTTTAGAACTCGGATCCATCGGAGTGTCAACAGGTCTACAGCATGTCATTCCTGTCTGCTCAAGAATGTCTAAGACATACTTTCGTTGTGAGATCACAATACCTGAGCTAGACCGAGCGACCTCAATACCTAGAAAATACTTTAATCTGCCTAGATCCTTAGTTTGGAAGTGTTGAAGAGATGTTGCTTCAACTAAGTAATACCATCCTAATCATTGCTGGTAATAACAATATCGTCAACATAAACCACCAGATAAATACAGAGATTTGAAGCAGAATGCTGATAACACAGAGTGATCAGCTTCACTATGAGTCATGCTTATCTCCTAGATAACTGTGCTGAACTTACCAAACCATACTCGAGGAGACTGCTTTAGACCATAAAGTGACCGGCGCAAGCGACATACGAGGCCACTAGACTTCCTCTGAGAAACAAAACCACGTGGTTTCTCTATATAAACTTCATCCTCAAGAAGAAAAGCATATTTAATGTCCAACTGATAGAGAAGCCAATGACGAATAGCAGCCATGGATAGAAAAAGGTAGACCGATGCTATTTTAGCCACGGGAGAGAAAGAATCACTATAGTCGAGCCCAAATATCTAAGTATATCCTTTGGCAACAAGACGGGCCTTAAGTCGATCAACATGGCCATTCGGACCAACTTTGACTGCATAAACCCAACGACAACCAACAGTAGATTTACCTGAAGGAAGAGGAACAAGATCCCAAGTACCACCCGAATGTAAAGCAGACAGTCTGTCGCCATCGTGAATGAGACAGTGCTTCACCTGTAGACTTAGGGATGGAACAGAGGACAAAGAAGATACAAACGCATAATGGGGTGACAACAGACGATGATAACTTAAACCAACATAATGAGGATTAGGATTAAGTGTGACTTGTATACCTTTCCGAAGTCCAATCGGTTGACTAAGAGGACACAAGTCCGCAGTAGGAGCAAGGTCAGTGCAGAGCATGAATTAGCTGGGCCTGATGCTGGACGCGGACACCGATGATAAGTCAAAAGTGGTGTTCCTCTGGCTGGGGGATCTAGGAAGAGCGACACTAGATTCCTTAATGGTCGCTATGGATAAGACTTCTGTGGCGGAAGATGTAGAAGGAGTTATAGTAAACTCCTCAAGTGTCGGTATAAGTAAGACCTCTGATATATCAAGGTGATCAGAAGAGGTAAAGTAAGGTCAAGACTAAAAATGTGACATCGGCTGACATAAGGTACCTACGAAGATCAAGTGAGTAGCAACGATATCTCTTTTGAACTCAAGAATAACCAAGGAAGACACACTTGAGAGCACGGGAGCTAACTTATCTTTTCCGGGAGCTAAGTTATGAACGAAACAAGTGCTCCCAAACACACGAGGGGGAAGAGAATATAAGGGTGACTAAGGAAACAAGACTGAATACAAAATCTAACTAGGGATGGAAGATGAAGGCATCTGATTAATCAGATAACAATGAAATCCTAAGGTTGAACTAACTCTACTAGGACCCCATATATCAGAATAAACTAAAGAAAAAATAGAATCTACATGATTCTCAATATTACGCGAAAAAGTGGCTCGGGTATGTTTCCCAAGTTGATACAACTCACAATCTAATAAAGACAAACTAGGCACCATCAGAGGCGCCTGAGTCCATGACCCACGGTCCAAAAGTAGTAGAACGGTCCAAGAGTAGTAGACTGGGAAACACAAGCAAAGGAATTATGAGCAACAAGAGTATCAATCTGAGCAACTGAGGCTACTTGTGGAGGTGCCTGCTTACTTGCTCGATACTGAAAGAACTCATTACATTTCCCTTCGGATAAAGAAAACCTCTGGCAACCTGCAGTCTCTATTTGAGCAACATGAGCATTTTTAGGTGGTCGACCATGTAAAGAGTAACACACCTCACGGGTGTGTCTAAGCCTATTACAATAAGAACACTTGGGTCGAGACCTTCCAAAACGACCTCCGCCTCGTCTATTGTCCATAGTCTGAGATACCCGATTTTCCACTGTCTGGGATGCGAGAATAGAGGAGTCAATTGTCTGCGTGAGATCACTATGTGACTAGGCACTGCAGCAAGGCAAAGTAATAGAGAGAATAGTTCATCAATTGTAAGGACAGTCGAACTAGCCAAAATCTGATCACACACTAAATCAAGGTCATTAGGAAGTCCAGCGAGTGTAAGAACTAGAAACATCTTTTGTCGTTGCTCTTGTTGCTTTTTAACACTAGCAGAGATTGGCATCAACTTCTCAAATTCCTCCATGATTGCTTGTACTTGTCCCAAGTAAGTCAACATATCCAATTCATGTTTCTTCAAATTTTTCATCCATGATATCACATCATAGAAACGAGATATGTCGTTAGTGTATAAAGTACGAGTCTTTTCCCAAACTAAATGACATGCCTGGAATGGACGAAACAAAGGCATCAACTTGGAATCAATAGATCGCCACAAGATACTACATAATTGAGCATCGATATTTTCCCACTGTGCTTTGGCCTTTTCATCTCCCTCGCTAGCCTTTTTGGTTAAGTGATCTCAAACACCTTGACCTTTACACCACAACTCCACAGAGGAAGCCCAAGATAAATAATTTGAACTTCCAGGTAAGGGTTCAAAAGTAATCATAAAGGTTGAATTTCCAACTCCACTGCTTTTGGAACCAAAAACATCAAGTCCGAGAGACATGATTGGATCAAATAAGTACGAAGTTACAAAAATTGATGGCAAAGTTGGTCCAAAATTGTGCTAGGCCACAGAAATAGTTAAGCAGCATCAGAAAAAATACATTGTAGCCACAGGAAACTGGAACAGTCGCCGGAATTTGCAATAGTCGCGGAAAATAAAAAAGTTGCCGGAATGTGATGAAATCGGAACGGGTAGAGTCGGAAAAGCCTTGCGAACAAGCTGTCTCAAAGAAGGTTGGCCAATAAATGGCTAGAAGAGGTCCCACGTGCCGGTGCGTGAACCAGATCTCGCCGGAAAAATTCTGCTCCGATAGGCGCGTGAGAGCTCTGTTGCCGAAGATATTTGTGGGGTTTGGTCGTCGGGGGCAGTGTTGGAAATAGCGAGCGCTACAGCGCTAAAAGCGTGTAGCGACGCGAGGTGAGACAGTGTCGCTATTTCTGGGATGTTGCGATGCGAAGAAGAAAAGCGAGCGCCTCTGCCTGTGTAGCGAGAGGCGCATCGATTTTTACTAAAACAACAAAATTAGGCTTGGGTCTCAATTTTTACGAGCAGCGACCCTTCTTTCTTCTTCTTCTTCTCCTTCAGCCCAGCTCTGTTTTTCTCTCTTTCAGCCCAGCTCTGTCTTTCTTTCTTGCATCATCTCTTTCAGCTCTGTAATTCTTCTTCTTTCATTGCTCTGTTTTTCTTCTTCTTTCTTTCTTTCTTTGCTCTGTTTTTGGGTTCTTTCCTCTGTTTCTTCCATCATCTCTTTCAAATCTGTTTTTTCAATTTGTTGAGCTTTATTTTTTTTTGTTGCTGAGTTGCCCTGTTTTTCAAAATCGAGCAGAGGCAGTAGCTTTATTTTTTTTGTTTCTCTATTTTTCATCAAAATCGAGCAGAGGCAGTAGCTTTATTTTTTTTGTTGCTCTGTTTTTCAAAGAGGCAGTAGCTTTATTTTATTTGTTGCTCTGTTTTTTCAATTATAGACTTATAGTCTTATAGAGTAGAATTAATTGCATATTGACTTGATAATTTTTTTTTCATAAAACGGCGTTGAAATAGCGTCATCCAATAGTAATAAACGAAATGAAGTAGCTTGGAATTATGCTATACAAGGCTCATCAAGATCCGCAATTAAATGTGTGTTTTGTGAAAAAATATATCGTGGTGGGATAACTCGTCACAAGCAACATTTGATAGGTGGATTTAAAAATGTAGTACAATGTCTAAAATGTCCGCCCGAGGTTAGGGAGGAAACAAAAACGTTTGTTGATAAGAAAAATGTGACAAGAACCCAAATGAGTTTTGAAGCATCGGTGAATCTAATTGATGAAGATGATGAAATGGATGAAGATGGTGAAATGGGACCTCCTCCCCCTCCCCCAAAAAAAACTCAAAAAGATATCTATTGGTTCTAGTGGGTCAGTCACGTCACGTACGGCGACAAAAGGTCCTCTCAATCTTTATTTCCCGGCAAAACAACAAGAAAAGGGAAAAGATGAAGAAGGTTCAGGTTTAGATGNCGTCACGAATGGCGACAAAAGGTCCTCCCAATCTTTATTTCCCGGCAAAACAACAAGAAAAGGGAAAAGGTGAAGAAGGTTCAAGTTTAGAAGTCAAGAAGATTTTGAGGGATCGCGTTGTAAGTGCCTTTGTAGCATGGATGTACGATGCAGGGCTTCCTTTCAACTGTGTTAAACTACAAAACTTTTGATAAATTCATTGAGGTCGTAGGACAACATGGCCCAGGAATGAAGTCTCCTAGCTTCATGAAGTTAGAGTAACTCATCTTAAAAGAGAGGTAAGAAGGTAGACCAAATTATTGAGGAGCATAAAGTGGAATGGAATAAGTTTGGATGTTCAATTATGAAGGATAAATGGACAGCACGGAATGGAAAAATGATCATAAATGTGTTGGTAAACTCTCCAAGAGGGAGTGTTTTTCTTGAATCTCACGATGCTAGCAACTCTTCTACGGATGGAAGCAAAATGTACAGCTTGTTTAGAAAGACTATTGACAAAATTGGAAAGGAAAATGTTGTACAAGTTGTTACAGATAATGCTAGTGAGAATGTTAGTACGGGTAGGATGATGGAAGCTATGTATCCACACATTTATTGGACTCCATGTGCTGCCCATTGTATCAACTTGATGTTTGGTGACATATTCAAGGAGAACCCATATGCTTCAGGTGACTTTAATATAGTTATCTTTAAAGCCTTTAACTGTATTTATACTTATGTCATGTCCTATTAAGTATTAACTATAAATGTGTTATTGTTACCTTTACAGTTTTCACTAAGGCCGTCAAGGTATATTCTTACATTAGTCAGAGGCCGTTGTTGTTGAATTTGATGAGGAAATTCACAAATGAAAGAAATTTGGTGAGAGCGGCCAAGACTAAATTTGCAACGGCTTTCTTAACTTTAGTTTTTACTTGCAAAAGAACTTGAGAAAGCTAGTTCTTTCAAATGAATGGAAAGATAATAGATATGCAAAGGAAGCTGCGGAGAGAGAAACTGCCAAAGTTCTTATTTCTCCATCATTCTGGAATGACGTCATTCGGGCTCTTAAAGTTGGTGGCCCTTTTGATTAGGGTGCTTCGTATGTGAATGGGGAGAAAAAACCACCAATGGCCTATCTTTATAAAGCTATGAATAGAGCCAAAGAGAGTCTATTACAGCGTCATTTGAGTGAGATATTAGGAAATATGAAAGTTTTCCAGATAACTGATAGCCGGTGGACGGATCAACTCCATCGACCTTTGCATGCAGCAGGCCATCTTCTGAACCGGGATTATTTTACAAAAACACTAGAGATGATACTTTGACTCAAGAGATGTGGATTGGATATTATGCATGTCTTGAGAAGTTGGTCCCTAATTCAGCGACGATTGATCAAATAGGGGAGGAGTTTGGTAGGTACTCACAAGCAGAGGGCATATTTGGTTTACAGGCGGCCATTAGAGCCAGAGACATAGGGTCGTCAGGTAACTAACTTTAATATAGATATCCTTATAACTTTAATTTAATTTATTTGATTTATACTTATTAACTTTTAAAATATTTTTCTATAGTTGAATGGTGGAAGCAATTTGGACATCAAACTCCAAACTTGCAAAAGTTTGCCATCAAAGTGCTAAGCCTAACTTGTAGTGCATCTGGATGCGAGAGAAACTAGAGCGTATTTGAGCATGTAAGAAGTAGATTTATTATATTGATATATTCTATATTTGTACTATTATTAGTATCTATTAATTAATCTAAACAACTTATGCGCAGATTCACTCCAAGAAAAGGAATAGGCTTGAGCTATCGCGTCTGAATGATCTAGTGTATATTAAATACAATAGAACATTGAGTAGACGTTATGAAGCTCGCGATACCATTGATCTAATTTTGTTGGACAACATTGACGAGGCAAATGAATGGTTAACTGGAGGCCCCCAAAATCATGAAGATGAACAAGTGTATGAAGGAGATGATCTTGATTGGGGTATTGTTTCTATGGCGACTGGAGTTGAGGAGAATATATATGGTCTTAGAAGGAGTTCTTCAAGTTACAAGGGAAAGGGAGTAGCAAGTTCAAGTCGGTCCCTAATTGATGAAGAATCTGAGGATGAAGAAGATGATAGCCAATATAATGTTAACATTCATGAAGTTGTAGAATTTGAAAATCTTGAAGAAGAATAGATGTTGCTTGTTTTAGACTATTAGACTTTAAGAATCTGCTATGAGTCTATGACTATTTATTGAGTCTTTAATTTTTGAATGATATTTATTAATATATTATTGTTATTGAGTTTTTAGTTATATGTATATAATACTTTACGGTTTTGTATAAATTGTCGCTTCACATCAAAAAGGCGAGCGCTTCGCTTCGCGCCTCTCGCCTCAGTGAAGCGGGCCCTCGTCGCTATTTGTCATCGCACGCTGTCCAAAACGCTGGCCGGGGGTTAGGGACCTTGTGGTGGTATCAGTTTTTGCACAACACCAACGGGAATTAGTTTGACGTAAATCTGCCCTAGAAAGTCACCGGAAATTGACGCACGGCGACTGTCTGACTTTCCCGGATGTGTCTCTCACGCTATCCAAAACACTGGCCGGGGGTTAGGGACCTTGTGGTGGTATCAGTTTTTGCACAACACCGACGGGAATTAGTTTGACGTAAATCTGCCTTAGAAAGTCACCGGAAATTGACGCACGGCGACTGTCTGACTTTCACGGATCTGCTCTAGAAAGTCACCGGAAATTGACGCACAGCGACTGTCTGACTTTCCCGGATGTGTCTCACTCACGCTTTGATACCAAGTGAGGAAAAATATTCTACTGATTTATTAATAATGATACAATGAGCCATATATATATAATACATATTCTACTCTTACTACATATGGGACTAGGATTATTTACATATAACTACATAACAATAATATATAAGCATCCACATGCTCCTACAACATCAACTACAACAAACTGTTAAAATTACTACCAAGACCCCTAAAAGTTTAAGCTCCATACTTACAGAACGCACTAAACTTTGTAGATCACAGAAACTAATTCTATTTGCACACATTCTCCTCCGAGAAGGAAAAATTAAGTCGAGAACTACAAGCTGCTTTCCAACGTAATACAGTTATTCTAGTTATCCTAGTGAATGAGGAACTTATCTAGTCCGCTTAGGTTAGAGTAGGAAGAAAAACAAACAACCCTTCCCCCTTCCCCGCTCTTGTAAGACATATAAGAACAGCTGTAAAACACTAACTAAAAACAAGTTTGAGCCACCAGCACCATACACCATGTATATAATCTTGTTCTTCTTTCACAAAAGTAAAAGAACTAAAGGCAGTCAAAATAGGTTAAGATGGACAAAGACAGAAAGTGATGTAACAGAAATGCTGTCTATTTGTGTTTGTCCTTTTTCATTTCCTTTAGTGAGATATGTTTTAGATATATAGTTTACATTTGCAAGAAGAATGGATATGAAGATGCAATGAAGAGGAGTAGCAAAGGACAGGACACAAAAACTTATCCTGCCAAAGAAGTTGTGTATATTTTTGGTGACTTACTTGGAGTTGCGGACAAGCACCCAATAAGGTTTCAAGTGTCTGCAAGTGGTACTCATCTGGAAAGACCTGAATTATGCAGTCCGTCAGATAATACTGGGCAATCTCATCCTTACAATTGACAACCTGCGGGGACATTTAGCTGCATCTTTAGAGTGAATTGCCACAAGAAAATGAGAAAAGTTTTAATCATGTTAAATTTACCTGCTCCAAAACTCTGGGCAGAACCACATCCTTGTACATTTCAAGATCAACACCCTCTATCTGACTAAGAACGTGCAAACTCTTCCCAACCTAAAATAAAAGAGGTACAGCTGAATATCGTATTTCTGAACCAAGCCATATGGATCTTGAAAGGAAAATGTAAATGATTGAGCACATTGGTATTACAAGATCACGAAGCTCGCTCCTTTCTTTTTCCAGTTTCTCTTTCAACCTGACAGGTCCCTGCAGACCATAAAGCGCGAAGAATGCCTCAACTCAGGATCACCAAAGCAAATGAATGTATCACAAGCACTATAACACCTGCATGGCCAAAACATGCCTTCATGACTCATTTTACCTTCCTACCATGCAAATGCACAAATGCCATGCATGTCAAAAGTAAAACCAAAGTAATAGTTCAGAAGATCCCAACGTACATGATGCTGCATTCTAACCCAAAGTTTATTCATCTCTGTGAAGTTCTGCAGCACAAAATCTACAGCATCCATGACAGTATCACCTTCCCTGCATGAAGAACAGTGTGAAGCATCTCAGAAGACCATCCGCTAGGTCAAACTAGAAAAGTGGAAAAAAAATTACTCAATTAAACAAAAGACAAGGATCTTAGAGAGATGGATACAATAAATTGGCTCTACCCGCAAACTTAAATAGGTAGATAACAATATACATAACCAATGTGTGTGCATGCAGCTCTTGCGTGTTTGTTTCAAGCAAGTGAACAAAGATGTACTTATGCAGAGCTGACGTGATACTATGTGCAACCTAATCATCACGCAATCCAAGTTTGAGTAATCAACAGATTTACCCTTCATACTCAGAACCTAAGTCTGGCAATTTGTCTCTGCTAATTTGAGCAAGATAACTCCTCAAGAAGAGACCACGTGTCGGATGCTGAACACCACGACACATTTCAACCAGATCCTTGAGAATATCCTTAGCAGGAGCCTCTTTTGATTTGATGTAAACAGATCCTACTGTACATAGGAGATACCTGAAATATTACAAGATAAACTTCCATCAGATATCTTTTTTTATCTAAGGTAAACTTCCATCAGACATCTGATTCTTCAAGAATAACAAGGGCATACGAGAGAAGAAACAAAGAAGAAAAGGAAGAAAAATCGAGCCGCTATCACTCGACTCCAAAACAGATATTAACTCGTGGCGTGAGCAATTCACAACCACACAGGAGATGGAAAAACAGATTTACCGATATAGCTGTTGCCTACCTAGATGTCAGGGGTGACCTCATTAAAAACTGGGTGATGTGGGCATTGCCTTCACTTGGAATTTTAGAATTAAAATAATGGTGTTTGTGAAAATTCTTGGTAACTACATAACCTTAATATACCCACGGCCCAGTATCAAAAGGACATGTCGAGGACTGAAAATGGTTCATAAGGAGTATTCAATTCATAAGAACCCTGAGTGAACGCGCGATGCTTCGTGCACTGGGTTGCTTTTTATATAACATATTCCCACTGCCCTGTATCAATGGGACATGTTCTAAAATGTAAATGGTTTCATATAAAGTTATCAATTCCACTCCTTCGGATCAAATTCCAAGAAAACCCTACCTTAGCTAACCACCTCTCCAGCTCAGATCAGATAAGGTCTCCAGCTCTCCTCTCAGATCAGATCAATCTAAGGCTCTCCCTTCTTTGCTGCTCACCTTTATCTCTTCTCTCTTATTTCATTTTTCTGAGTTTTTCCTTCTTAGACACTCGCACCAACTATTCTTCATCAAAATCAGGTTAGAATACAATTATTTGTTCTAATTTATTAAAATGATTTAGGTTATTGCTTAATTTTGTGTTTTTGCTTCTTTTTGCATCTATGATAACACAAATGATTTTGCTTTTAAACTAGCCTTTTGCTTGTGCAGTTTTGCATTCTTCTATTGTTAGTATTATTTGCAAGTTTGCTAAAGAACACATGTTCCACTTTTTAAGCATTGAGAATTGCTATTAGTAAAATAAAAAAAAGTGTCTATTTACTCTTTCATAGTCCTTTAATCAGCTTCTTACCAGCAAACCAGTGGTTGTATATACTCTTGAGGAATAAAGAAAAAAGAAATGAAAAACTGTTGACTGGTAATTTATTTATTTTTTTTGAAAAGGAAAATAATTTTATTGATATTGGGTTCGAGCCGTGGAGACAGTCTCTTGCAGAAATGCAGGGTAAGGTTGCGTACAATAGACCCTTGTGGTCCAGCCCTTCCCCAAACCCCACGCATAGCGGGAGCTTAGTGCACCGGCTGCCCTTTTTATTAGGGAAAAAACTCTCATATACAAGAAGTACACCAAAAGCAGATAATCTACATCAAAACATGATGTTCTACAAAAGATACCCGGTCATCAATAGATTGGGTAATCTAACTTCATACGTAAAGCAAATTGCAAAGAGAAAAGTACCGATTGGTTAATCAAAAGACTAGAATGAAAACCGGAAAATCATTTAATAGAAAATGGGGAAGAATGACAATTGTTGAAGAGGGAATCAAAATTATCTGTATGGTTTTAAACTTTCCATCCCCAATTACTTGAGTTTGGACATGTATTTGGTTAAGCTGAATACCGTACCATGTTTTTGTTTTAGAAGTTAATCAATATGGTAAGTGCATCAGCACCTCTTAAGATTACTCTGAAATGCTTGATATTATATGTTTGGTGGCATCAACATATGTTAGTTTCGCTAGAAATTCATGAAAGTGGTTCTCTCAAGCCCATGCTTCTGTATGATCTGTGAATGCAATAGGTTCAGTTTTTTTGACTAGCATGAAAGATTCTCTTTGATAGGAACTAAAGGTGCTTAAGTGTGTTGCCTCAAAACATCTCTCTCTGGAAAATTCTCTGGCTTCTCCGGTAACTGTTTCTTTTTTCTGTTTGTTTTCTGCAGGTGATTGTAAAATATTTTTTATCCTGATCAAAACATCAGAAACGATCCTAGCTTTTTTTGTTTGGTGATTGGTTAATCTATTTTCGAACCAAAAAGTTGCCCGTACTGACTGAATGCACACGATACTCCTACTAAAACTCTGTGGCAGATCTTATGTTAAAGACAGATGTATCCACTGGCGTCACATCCTAAAGTCTGCCACTGCCCCATGCATAGTCAGAGATCATCAACTCTATAAGAAACTGAACATTCTCAATAACACTAAATACACCAATAAAGAGAACGCACATAAAAGGAGAATGACATCAAATTTATTTCACAATATTAAATTTCAAGTTGAGCATAAGAATCATATTTGGATAACCAAGTTTACTTCTTAACTATGTTCGTTTGGTTCTAAGATACTATGGAACAATATAAGTAGCCAATTAGCACACAGCAAAACCTAGCAACTGAGAATTTAACACTGAAAATTTCATCTGAGACTTACAATCGAGGCAATATATTTCCAGCATGTTGAACGAGTTCATATAAGTCAATAACTGAACAACCATGTCTATCTTCTTCTGTGAAGAACATCTCCAGCTTCCTCAATTCATCAAAAGCTCGCATATCTACCACAAAGAGCACAAAGCCAGAGAACAAACATGAAGTAATGAACATAGACTTTCTCTGATCCAAGATGTTTGACAATTTTTATTTTCCAACATTCAAACTGCGTAAACTAACCAACATCTTCTTTTTTTTTTTTAAAATCACCATTTTGATATGAGGAGAATTGCAACTTAAGTAACTATTCTTATAGTTCCAAAATATCTAAGTTTTTATTTATTGTTAATAGAAATGAACTAATCTAGTCCAGTAACCTAAGTTAGTCAAGTTAACTTTCTTAAGTGAAATATGCAACTAATAGTACTTTTCGTGTACTTTCCAAATATTTAAATTTAAATTGTTTTTGAAATGAATTTAAGTCCGATTTAGCTACAAATATCTAAAATTTCATTTACAAAAACTGAATTAAATACAGTCTGATTTAGCTAGAAAGTTAGTAAAATTGGCTCTCCTTAAGCAAAACTGCCAAACAAATTAGAATAAGGAGGGTACAAGTTTATAAAATAGGTTAAAAGGGTGAATTAGTATGATCTGATTTAGCTCGGCAGTTAGTCAATTTGACTTTCCATAAGAAAAAACGCAACTTACAGTACATTTCATGTAGTAATTTTTTTTAATAATGTTAAATTTTTATTTTTTTAAATGATTTAATTTAGTCCAATTTAGCTGCAAATATCTAAAATATAACTTTAAAAAACTAAATTACGTCAGCTTAAGCTAGAAAACTAGTAAAATTTACTCTCCATAAACAAATGCCAAACATGTTAAAATGAAGAGATTTAGCTCGAAACTGAATTAATTCAGTAAAAAAGGAATTATTATGAATCACATTTAGCTGGAAACTAGACAAATTGAATTTTCATAAGCAAAAACTGCCAAACAAATTGAGAAGAAAAAAGTCGATCAAAAAAGATGTGTTGACTAGAAATTTACAGAGCTCGTAATATTTGTGCGGCGAAAGTTTCGAAGTCCGAAGCTCAGATAGTAGTAAAGCAGAATACTTCAATGCTTCTCGAAGATTATTCGAATCCTGAAGGAAAATCAGAGTGTTAATTTGTCAATTTTGAGAAGCTTAGGGTTTTGGATTGAATTTTTAGAGGAAAAAAAATGAAATACCAAAGCACGAGACATGTAAAATGCGTTGTGTTGAATAGCGGCGATGCCTTCCGCTAGCCATTTCTCTTCGTCTTCGATTCCTTCGGTTGCTATCATTTGCTCTTTTTCTCCTCTTCTTCTTGTGTTCAGTTTCAAATTGATTCAGTTTGTGTGACAACGTGAATTGTTTACCTGACAACTCATCGACCCCGGTGCCTTCCAAAACCGAATACCTATTGGCGTCTAACATTATTTTATTTTTGGAAATATATATTTGAATGGGAAGATTGGTTTGATAAAACATCACAAATGTGCAGTAAAAATAACTTTATTAGTCGGTTCCAAATAAAATAATATATTTTTATCATTGAAAAAAATTCAAGTTTAAACTCTCATTTAACTTATGTTACTATTAATGCGAAGTTTTTATAACCACTCAAATATCATGGTTCTACAAAGCTTTTACCATTAAGGTCTTATGATCACAAATTTTTAAAAAAAAAAAATAATTTAAACCTCGTACTGAATCAAACTATCTTATCTAAATTAAAACATATGAAGTAATAAAGAGATCTTTTATAGAATCAATTTTTTTATTCAAATTGTACTGATTATAACTTATAAGGGATTATTTCTTTTTTTAATTACATAAAAATTGCAAATGTTACAACTTAAAAGACATACTAGAATGGTTGGAAAAAATATAGTTAAAGCAAAATCAGCTTAATTCCCATGATGGTATAGAACAATTGTTCAGTTCTCCTAATAATATAGTGTATCTCCCTTGTAATCTTAATTTATGTGTCTACTCCCTTTTTAGCATGTTTCAAAAAAATGTCAACCTTGTAATAAATATATATTATATAATGGATGTTTATTTAGTACTTCGTTGTAAATAAGTTTCCTGCTTATTTATATGGGACACTGTCGTAAATATATTTATCTATTTAGTACTCTATTTGAAATAAGCATCATGAATAAGCTGATCATTTTGGTACTCCGTTATAGATAAACATTACCCCCGGAAGAAGATTATCTATATCTGGTACAGTAGCAGCTTACAAGCAACTTACAAGCACCTTACACAACAACTTGCAGTAGCAGCTTACAAGCAGCTTGCAGTAGCAGCTTATACATCAGTTTGAAAGTTCAATAATATATCAGTTTCTCTCTACACCTACCTTTAGTTTATTTACTTTACAGTCGTTGTTTTATAACAAGTTATCAGCACGATACTCTACCATCTCGAACAAATACTTTGAAAGTATCAAAGGTACGAAATTTCTTTTTCTAAATAATGTCAAATCTTTCTAAACTTGAATTTGTAGCTCTGGATATATCGGGCAAAAACTACTTGTCTTGCGTGCTTGATGCTGAAATTCATCTTGATGCGATGGGTCTGACAGACACCATCAAGGACAAAAATCAAGCATCAAACCAAGACCATGATATTCCTACGCCATCACCTTGATGAAGGCTTGAAAATGGAATATCTCACTGTTAAAGATCCAGTCATACTGTGGAATAATTTGAAAGATAGATATGACCACCTGAAGATGGTCGTTCTTCCACAGGCACGTTATGTTTGGACTCATTTAAGGCTACAAGATTTTAAATCAATCAGTGAGTATAATTCTGCTATGTTCAAGATTATTTCCCAATTGAAATTATGTGGTGATACTATTATTGATCATGATATGTTGGAGAAAACTTTCACCACTTTTCATGCCTCGAATATGCTCCTGCAGCAGCAATATCGAGATATGGGATTCAAAAAGTATTATGAACTTATCTCACATCTTCTTGTAGACGAGCAACGTAATGGGCTATTAATGAAAAATCATGAAAGCCGACCAACTGGTTCTTGTCCATTCCCTGAAGTGAATGAGACGAACTTCCACCAAGCTAAGCATGGAAGAGGTCGTGGCCCCAGTCGTGGTCATGGCTGTGGTCTGGGAAGAAAATCTAATCATGGTAATAATAATGCACCAAAGAACCATCCTAACCACCAGCAGTGGAAAAGGAAGGAACAAAAGCATGAAGCGGTGCAAGCAACAAATGCAGAAAATGCATGCTATAGATGTGGGGAAAAGGGCACTGGTCACGTACTTGTCGTACGCCAAAGCACCTGGTTGAGCTTTATCAAGCCTCCTTGAAGAAGACAGACAAAAATGTTGAAGCAAATTTTATTTCTGAAGATAATTTAGATTTCATGCATTTGAATGTAGTTGATTACTTTACACTCCCAGAATGAGAAACAAGTCATGTAATCGCTGATGAATTTGTACAAATGTAAATATTTTATTTTTTATTGTTTGTAGTAGATAGTATGGTTATGTAATAGAAGTTACGTTTTGATAATAACATTTATTATAATATATTTTATTTATGTCGTTTTGAAGAATATGNTTTGGACTCATTTAAGGCTACAAGATTTTAAATCAATCAGTGAGTATAATTCTGCTATGTTCAAGATTATTTCCCAATTGAAATTATGTGGTGATACTATTATTGATCATGATATGTTGGAGAAAACTTTCACCACTTTTCATGCCTCGAATATGCTCCTGCAGCAGCAATATCGAGAGATGGGATTCAAAAAGTATTCTGAACTTATCTCCCATCTTCTTGTAGCCGAGCAACATAATGGGCTATTAATGAAAAACCATGAAAGCCGACCAACTGGTTCTTGTCCATTCCCTGAAGTGAATGAGACGAACTTCCACCAAGCTAAGTATGGAAGAGGTCGTGGCCCCAGTCGTGGTCATGGCCGTGGTCGGGGAAGAAAATATAATCATGGTAATAATAATGCACCAAAGAACCCTCCTAACCACCAGCAGTGGAAAAGGAAGGAACAAAAGCATGAAGCGGTGCAAGCAACAAATGCAGAAAATGCATGCTATAGATGTGGGGGGAAAGGGCACTGGTCACGTACCTGTCGTACGCCAAAGCACCTGGTTGAGCTTTATCAAGCCTCCCTGAAGAAGACAGACAAAAATGCTGAAGCAAATTTTATTTTTGAAGATAATTTAGACTTCATGCATTTGGATGTAGCTGATTACTTTGCACTCCCAGAAGGAGAAACAAGTCATGTAATCGCTGATGAATCTGTAGAAATGTAAATATTTTAATTTTTGTTGTTTGTAGTAGATAGTATGGCTATGTAATAGAAGTTACGTTTTGATAATAACGTTTATTATAATATATTTTGTTTATGTCGTTTTGAAGAATATGGATAATCCTAAAATTATGTTTGGATCAAAGACCAATCATAAAGATATTTGTGTAATTGATAGTGGAACAACTCATGTCATATTCAAATATCATAAATACTTTTCTTATTTGCATAAGGAAAAAGCAAATATTTCTACAATTTCTAGTAATATAAGTTTGATTGAAGGCTCCGGAAGAGCAATTGNTATGGGATTCAAAAAGTATTATGAACTTATCTCACATCTTCTTGTAGACGAGCAACGTAATGGGCTATTAATGAAAAATCATGAAAGCCGACCAACTGGTTCTTGTCCATTCCCTGAAGTGAATGAGACGAACTTCCACCAAGCTAAGCATGGAAGAGGTCGTGGCCCCAGTCGTGGTCATGGCCGTGGTCGGGGAAGAAAACCTAATCATGGTAATAATAATGCACCAAATAACCCTCCTAACCACCAGCAATGTAAAAAGAAGGAACAAAATCATGAAGCGGTGCAAGCAACAAATGCAGAAAATGCATGCTATAGATGTGGGGGAAAAGGGCACTGGTCACGTACCTGTCGTACGCCAAAGCACCTGGTTGAGCTTTATCAAGCCTCCCTGAAGAAGACAGACAAAAATGCTGAAGCAAATTTTATTTTTGAAGATAATTTAGACTTCATGCATTTGGATGTAGCTGATTACTTTGCACTCCCAGAAGGAGAAACAAGTCATGTAATCGCTGATGAATCTGTAGAAATGTAAATATTTTAATTTTTGTTGTTTGTAGTAGATAGTATGG
>ML420214.1:52939-67088 GCA_005239525.1 Nicotiana knightiana
ATGTGGTATAATCGCCTTAGTGAATATTTGCTGAAAGAAGGTTACATAAATGATGTTATTTGTCCATGTATTTTTATAAAGAAAATGACATCAGAATTTGTTATACTTGCTATTTATGTTGATGACATAAATCTTGTTGGAACTACAGAAGAGCTCCAAAAGGCAATTGAATATCTTAAGAAAGAATTTGAGATGAAAGATCTTGAAAAGACAAAACTTTGTCTTGGTCTGCAAATTGAACATTTAGAAGACGGGATCTTTATCCATCAATCTGCCTATGCATAAAGGGTCTTAAAACGCTTTTACATGGACAAGGCGCACCCATTGAGTACAACAATGGTTGTTCGATCGCTTGAAGTGAATAAAGATTTATTCCGACCTCCAGAAGAGAATGAAGAACTCTTTGGTCCCGAAGTACCATATCTCAGTGCAATTGGTGCATTAATGTATCTTGCTAATGCTACAAGGCCTGACATATCATTTTCTATTAATNATGATCCACATAAAGCTCGATCTCAAACCGGGTACGTATTTACTTATGGAGGTACTGTCATATCATGGCGTTCCACAAAGCAATCTATTGTTGCTACTTCTTCAAATCATGCTGAGATAATAGCTATTCATGAAGCAAGTAGGGAATGCGTATGGTTGAGATCAATAATTTATTTTATTCGAAAAATATGGTTTGAAATGTGAGAAAAGACCCACAATTTTATACGAAGACAATATTGCATGCATAGCCTAATTAAAAGGAGGATTTATAAAATGTGATAGAACGAATCACATTTCACCAAAATTATTCTACACACATGATATTCAGAAAAATTATGACATTGATGTGCAACAAATACGTTTAAGTGACAATTCGGCAGATTTATTCACTAAATCTTTGCCAACTTTAACTTTTGAGAAGATGATATACAAGATTGGTATATGTAGACTCAAATATTTGAAACAAAGACGCGATGAACTCTTTTTTCCTTACTAAGTTTTTTTCCCCACAGGGTTTTCCTTATAAGGTTTTTAATGAGGCACCTAACAATGCGTATTACTAAATAAGTGTACTTTTTTTCCTTCACTAGGATTTTTTTCGCACGAGATTTTTTCTAGTAAGGTTTTAATGAGACACATAATCTTTTAATGAACATCCAAGGAATAGTGTTATGAATATATATTATATAATGGATATTCATTTAGTACTCCATTGTAAATAAGCTTCACGAAGAAGCTTATCCATATGGGACACTATCGTAAATATGTTTATCTATTTAGTACTTTATTGGAAATAAGCCTCTTGAAGAAGCTTATCATTTTGGTACTCCT
The DNA here is from genome assembly GCA_005239525.1 of Nicotiana knightiana. Lineage (NCBI taxonomy): Eukaryota > Viridiplantae > Streptophyta > Magnoliopsida > Solanales > Solanaceae > Nicotiana > Nicotiana knightiana. The sequence goes on from ML420214.1 coordinate 54,263, forward strand.
TTATGGATAAACATTACCCCAGGAAGAAGATTATCTACATCTGGTACAATAGCAACTTACAAGCAACTTACAAGCAGATTACACAGCAGCTTGCAGTAGTAGCTTACACAACAACTTGCAGTAGCAGCTTACACATCAGTTTGAAAGTTCAATAATACATCTGGTACAATAGCAGCTTACAAGCAACTTACAAGCAGCCTACACAACAGCTTGCAGTAGCAGCTTACACAACAACTTGCAGTAGCAGCTTACGCATCAGTTTGAAAGTTCAATAATATATCAGTTTCTCTCTACACTTATCTTTAGTTTATTTACTTTACAATCGTTATTTATAACAAACCTTTCGTATCTATTAAATTTTTAATTCCAATATTCTTATTATCCTCAATGACATTCCTTTATAGGAATGACGTAGCATTTTAAAATCACACCATTCAAAGAGTAATTTTTTATATATTATACACACCATTAACTAAAGATCGCAAGATTTAAACGTTTTTCTTATATTCTTAAACTTTATGTTCAATCAAATTAACACACATAAAATGAAACTAGATGAGTATTTGAAAATGAAATATTAGACGGTGCAAGAGTAATTACTATGAATATTGGTTGTGTAATGATAATGAATCTTTTATATCCAATTTATTCTCTATATTTTCACTTTATTTCCAATACTTATAACCAGTTAGTATATATTGTCTTTTAGCAAACTGGGAGTTTAACACACTAAATTTTAAGTAAACTAGTAGCATAATTACTATTGTGGTTTTTCTTGTGCAAAATTTTGTCAAGACAATAACTCGAAAACTATCAAGCAAGTCAATTTTGGTTATTTTAGAGGGGCTCAAGTTCCTAAGTTTGGCAATCATTTGCGACAACTGAGCTCTCAAAGATCTTTGCTTGTGATGACCCAAGGGTCATTTTATGAATTAAGACTCCGTTCTAGGTTTATTAGCCATAAAAAGATTAAATGTAATAATCGCTATTTATGTGCGCAGTACGGACGTGAAACCGGAAAGCTTTTATGTGAAAATCTAAGAAATAATAATTTTTAAAATTAAAATTTAGTTTTAGTTGGCTTGAGTCAACATTTCTAGTAAATGGACCCGGATTTGTGTTCCGACGATCTCGGGAGATCCGCAGTAAATTATGAGAATTGGGCGTATGCCCGAAAATGAATTTCGAAGTCCCAATCCTTAGAAATCAATTTTTGAAAGAAATTGTTTTCCTGAATTATTAATGAAATAAAGAAAAGAGCTAATGTTTGAAACCATTGGTATCGGGTTCGTATTTTGGTTCTGGAGCCCGATACAAATTTGTTATAGTATTTGAATATTAACTGTGAAGTTTGTGAGAATCGGAGTTTATTTGACGTGATTCAGACGTCCGGTTGAGAAATAGTGAAATTGAAGTGTTTTTGAGAAAACTGATGAGTTTTGAGATTTAATTCATAGTCTTACATGTTATTTTCATGATTTGATAGCGAGAGCAAGTCCGTATGATGTTTTTAGACTCGCGTGAATGTTTGGGTGAGTTTCGAATAGATTTGGGTTGTGTTGTGCTCGTTATTTCTTATGCTTCGACGTCGTTTCTTCAAGCATGAATGATGTCATATTGAACAAATGAGCTCCGATATATGTTTTGAATGAAGTATTAGATCTGTATCATAATTAGGACCCGTAGACAGAAAATTGTTGAATTTGGACATCGTATGAGGATTTTATGGTCATTTTACTAAGGTTGCCAGATTTTTCAGATTAATTACGAAATTGCTACTGGCAGCGTATTTAAAAATCTGCACTATTTGTAAATATTAAAATATACACATCTCATTTATTATAAGGTCAAATTGAGTGATTCAAAAACCTAACTTGACCAGAATTTCACAAGGAATCCATTGAAGATATAAAAATCGAGTTTCGGGATCATTTGGTAAGAGAAACGAGGTAGAATAACTGACAGAAAAATATATAAAAAAAGGGTTTGTTCGTTCGATCATATTTTGAGTTGGGGAGCTCGGATTTGGGCGATTTTCACCATAGAGATTGGGGGTAAGTGTTCTATATTCGTTATTTTTTGTTATATTTCAATTACCCAATGCTTTTCATCACTTTTAAATTAAAATCAAGAATTTTCATGGTAAAATTTGAGGATTTGAGTAGAATTAGGAAATTTTATAAAAAATTGAATATTTACCTGGAATTGAGGTCGGATTTCGAAACTAATTGCATATTGGGGCTTGGGGGTGAATGGGTAAACGTGATTTGTAAAAATTGAATATTTACCTGGAATTGAGGTTGGATTTCGAAACTAATTGCATATTCGGGCTTGGGGGTGAATAGATAAACGTGGTTTGGTCTGAACCCCGAGTTTGGACCAAGCGGGTCCACGGTCGAGTTTTAACTTTTTTTTGAGAAAACTTAAGAAAAATTATAATGTTCAGTAAAGTTAGTTCCTTTAGCATTTATTAATGATATTAAGTTAATTATGGTTAGATTAGAGTATATTGGAGGTGAATTTAAGAGGAAAAACTATAATTGAACTGTGAGTTGCCTGCGAAGTTGAGGTAAGTGCTTGGTTTAACCTTGACTCGAGGGAATATGAATCCTCAACTACATTGTTATGTGAAGCTGCATGTGAGTGGTGTATAGGTGAGGTGACGAGTATCTTTGCATCACCAAATTGTCTGCTTACATGACCCCTCCCTGTTTCCAATTTAATTGTTCGGGTTATAATTGTTTCATGTCCATTATTGTTTTTATAATTACTTGGCTTGTTAATTTATTGTTAAGTCTAATTGTAATTATTTTTGGAAAAATATTCGTGTATTCCTTGGTTTATAGAGAGCTCCTCACGTAAAGAGGAGGGACATGCTACTAGGTATGCACTGAGTATATATGCTTCTCTTAGTCTACCATAATCTGGTTAGCTTAAGATGGTGTTTGATCCGTTGAGTAATTTAGGATCTTATAATGGGATGCTTGAGACAAGTTGTTGTGGATTGAAAGAGCCGTACTGATTCAAAGTCCATATTCTTGATATACTTATAAAGCAAATAGTCATTCATGTTTTCACATTTATTACATGCATTTTGTAGTTCACTGAAGATTGTGATTGCATATTGCCTTGTAGCTGACCATGTTTGTACATATATCTGCAATTATAGTAAAGTTATTCACATCTTTGCTATAATGTTTACGTCTACATAAAGGTTGAGTGAGTTGACATTGTTTTACGATATATATATATATGTTGGTTCCATTTTTGTGACGATATTGATGAGTTTATGAGAAATACAGTTTTCTGTTTACAATTGTTGAGATAAAAATGTTGTTAAAGGCTTGGCCTAAATTGTGAAAGTTTTTGATGAATATACAAATATATATGACTGTGATAAGGGTGGATATGGAAAATATATATGACTGTGACAAGGGTGGACAGAGAAATATATATGATTGTGATAATGGTGGACATGAAAATATATATATATATGACTGTGATAAGGGTGGACAGGGGTAATATATATATATGACTGTGATAAGGGTGGACAGGGGTAATATATATATATGACTGTGATAAGAGTGGACAAGGAAAATATATATGACTGTGATAAGGGTGGACAGGAAAAATATATATGATTGCGATACACTACTAGAAAAAGGTGGATTACCTGGGGATCAAATCCCCATATTTACCTGCGGATTTTCTTGCTGAAATGTAAAATTTTTAAATCGTAAAATATTATACATGGGAATTTAAGTTCCCCGATAAATCCGCATGTAGTTTTGGCGCCATTAGGCGCAAGCATATTACCTGGGGAGATACATGGGGAAATAATCGGCAAGTAATGTATCTGTAGTTGAATTCGTAGGTAATTTTTTTTTTTTCGTTTGTGAGTTGGCAGAAAATTCCCTAGGTAATTGTCATGCGGAGTTTGCTGCGAATTTTATCACGGGGATGTACCTGGGGATTTAGTTTCCTGGGGAATTACCTGGGGTTCGTTTTCTACGGCTTTACATGGGAAATATTTCCTGGGGAATTACTAGGGGATTTGTGTACCTAGGAAAATACATGGGGATCTATTGTTCGGGTTTCACCTACAAATATTTTCATGGGAATTCCTTAACAACTTGTTTGGATGGTTGTACCAATTGTATTGTATCGTATTGTTACTTTAAATATGATGTTTGTTTTGATTGTTACTTAAATTTTATTGTATCGTATCGTTAAATGTGTCGTTACATAACGGCGAAATGTGCCACTTTATGTAACGACCGATTTGGTGTGGTCGTGTCGTTACCTTGTCTTTTTCTCTCAATCTCACCCTTCATTATTATTAAATAATTTTATTTTATCATTTATCCTACCTTTTTATAACATAATTTAATCTTGTATCATAATTTTTCTTTATAATATTACAACTTTATTCTTCATATTGTTGGTGCATGATATCATGAAACGATGAAAAATAACACAATCTATCCAAACATTGTATTTATCAAACGATACAGTACAATACAATACAATACAATGCAATACATTATGAAACGACACGTAACAATCATCCAAACAAGCTGTAATAGGGATTTACCTGTGATTTATTTATCGAAGATAAATTAATATTTATGCTTGGAAGACAATTATCATATTAATGAAGATCGATTGCAGACAAAACTGTATATGTTTGTTTGCATATGTCCCCAATATCTTTTTTACAGGACCTTAGCAAGATCATATTAAGTATTATATATCGACGATAAATTCTCATTGTTGTGTAGGTAATGAATGTGAGGAAGATAGCAATTGCACAAACGTAGTGATTTCGAGAAAATCATTTGGTACACACATATTTAAGAAACATTTCAATTTGATTTTTCAGAGTCTACAAAATATTTTGTGTGGGAAGAACTTATGAATGAATTTATGTTGAAAATGTAATATTTTTGAAAAATAGATATACATATTTAACAGATCAGCCGAAATTAATCAAAATAGTGCCATATGACATTCTCCCACACAATTTTTTTCATTTTTTTCGGGATTTACAATAAATTAACAAATTTTTTCATTATTCATTATTTCGGGATAATTTTTTTTATTCAAAAAATTTAATAAATTTTATAAGAGCTATAAATTATCCTTTTTATGTTAAATTGACATAGATGGTCATAAATAAAATTTTAAAATTTAACAAGTAATCTTTGAAAGTTTTTACAAATTTTATGGTTATAATCTAAATCTATAGAAAGCTTATTCATAATTTACTTCCAAGATAATAAAAGCTTTAATATATATTTTTTTACAACTGAAAAAAGAAGAAGGAAAAGAACCCAAGCGGGAAACTTAAGCGCCATTGCAAAAGGAAAAGGATAAGAAAATTTTGCTTTCAAACCTAGGTTAGGACTTGAGAGAAGACGTACGGCAACACTACACTTGGTATTGTACTCTCTCAAACTTCCACCGATTTTGCTCTCTCCGCCTCCTCCCGCTAAGCTCCATCGTAAGTTTCCTTTTCTCTCTTTTTATCTACTTATGTTCTCTTTTATAATTTTTTTTTAAAGAAACCTTTATGTTTATTTTTTCTAAACCTTTGGTGGAATCGTAGATTTAAGCAATCATACATGAATTAGAATGCTGATTTTTATATAAAATCGGCAAACTTTAGTTTTCAAAATTTGGCATACTTTATTTTTTAAAATTTGGCAGACTTCAATTTTTGTATAAACTTGGCAGATTTTTGTACAAAATCTGGTAGATTTTTGTATAAAATTTGATGATATATGAATTACAATGTTGAAAATCTGCAGCTTTAGTCTAGAATAAAATTGATGGAATTGAACTCTGCAAATATATGAATTAGAATGCTGAAAATCTGCAGATTTTTATACATATTAAGGAACGGAACTTTCTAATTTACAAAAGAAAAGACTGAATTTTTTTTTATAAAATCGACAGACTTTAGTTTTCAAAATCTGGCATACTTTAGTTTCCAAAATTTGGCAGACATTAATTTTTGTATAAATTTGGCAGATTTTTGTATAAAATCTGGTAGATTTTTGTATAAAATTTGATGATATATGAATTAGAATGCTGAAATCTGCAACTTTGGTCTAGAATAAAATTGATGGAATTGAACTCTGCAAATATATGAATTAGAATGCTGAAATTTTTTTATATATATTATGCAACGGAACTTTCTAATTTACAAAAGAAAAGACTGAAATTTTTTGTATAAAATCGGCAGAATTTAGTTTTCAAAATATGGCATACTTTAGTTTTCAAAATCTCGAAAAGACTGAACCTTTATGTTTGACGGCATTATAAGGAGAAATCTGTTTCTTCTAACGTGGCTTTTCAGAACCTTTATGTTTGACGGCATCATGAATACCTTAACTCATTTGCCTTTTTCTTTTGGTACCATTGAACATATATGCAAGTTCAGTGGAGATTAATCTTTTCATTTCAATTTAATTTAAGCTGTAGTTTTTTCCTCGTGAATCTGTTCTGAAATTTGTGATCGTCCAAATCGTCAATTTACTTGAAGAGAATGTTAATTCTGTATGGACTTGTAGTTTGGGAAGAAGATACTCTGTTAATTATGTATGGACTATTATCTATGTTTTTAAATATATTTATCTTTTGGTTCAGAAAATGAAAATTCCCGAGCATCGAAAATGGATGGAAAATAGACTTTTTCCCCGTCGAGCGGGGTATACGGATGAATTTATAAGTGGAATGGATGAGTTTATTAAATTTGCTTGTAGTCAACCTAAGTACTTGTCCGAAGGAGTCATAAGGTGCCCTTGTAAGCGTTGTAAAAATATGAAGCACCTAAAACATGATGAAGTTATTGTGCATGTTTATCAAAAAGGGTTCACGCCAGGATATTGGTATTGGACATCGCATGGAGAGGAAGCACCTCCAATTAATTTGAATGAACATATATATTCTGGTGCTTCGAGTAGTCATCAACGATATAACTTTGACATACCTTCAAGCAGTCAAAGTAATATTCTGGGGGAAGACTATGAAAATGTAAATAGATATCAAAATATGATTTATGATGTTGCTGGTATAGAATTTGGGCATCAAGTTGAACCCAATATAGAAGAGTCTCCGAATATGGATGCTACCAGGTTTTACAAAATGTTGAATTCGGCTCAACAACCTTTATGGCCTGGATGTAAATATTTTGAGTTGTCTACAGCTGTTAGAATGATGAGTATTAAATCTGAGTACAATATGTCCCAAAGTTGTTTTAATGCAATGGCGCAATTAATGAAGGATACAAGTCTTCCAGATAATAAGATACCTCTGGATTACTACATGGCTTGGTCTAACTAGTCAAAAAATTGATTGTTGTGCTAACAGATGTATGTTATATTACAAGGATGATACTGAGATGACAAAATGTAAGTTTTGTAAAGAACCTCGTTACAAAGAATGTGTGCGCAAGCAGGGTAATAAAAAGGTTCCTAGGAAGAGAATGCATTACTTGCCGCTTATTCCTAGGCTTCAACGACTGTACGCTTCGATAAAATCTGCGGAGCAAACGAAGTGGCACTATGAAAATCGTAGGGAAGAAGGTGTGTTGTGCCACCCATCGGATGGAGAAGCATGGAAACATTTTGATTGAATCTATCCAGACTTTGCTGTAGAGCCTAGGAATATTAGACTTGGTCTTTGTGCTGATGGATTTACACCTTATAGCCAGTCAGCATCACCATACTCTTGTTGGCCGGTGATTGTTACTCCCTACAATCTTCCTCCTGATCTTTGTATGACTGCCCCTTACATGTTCTTAACCCTTACATGTTCTTAACATTGATCATTCCAGGTCCACATAATCCCAAGGCAAAAATTGATGTGTATCTTCAACCATTAATAGATGAGCTGCAACAATTGTGGACGGATGGTGTACTAACTTATGATGTGTCAAAGAAGCAAAATTTTCTTATGCGAGCAACATTGATGTGGACAATTAATGATCTTCCTGCTTATGGCATGCTATCAGGGTGGAGTACAACTGGTAAATTAGCATGCCCAATTTGCATGGAACAATCAAACGCTTTTACTTTGAAATATGGAAGGAAAGTTACTTGGTTTGATTGTAACTGCCAATTCTTGCCTCTCAATTATGATTTTAGAAAAAACAAGAATGCTTTCTACAAAGGAAAAGAAGAGAAGTCTAGACCTCCTCCTAGATTAATCGAGGATCAGGTGTGGGAAAAAGTTAGAGGGTTTCCTAAGATCACTGAATCGGGTCCACGCAAATTCTATGGTTATGGAAAATCTCATAATTGGACCAAAAAAAGTATTTTTTGGGATTTGCCATATTGGAAGACCAATCTAGTTCGCCACAATCTTGACGTAATGCATATAGAGAAAAATGTCTTTGACAATGTTTTTCATACTGTCATGGACAATAAAGATAAAACTAAGGATAATAAGAAGGCAAGAATGGACTTGAAAGAATATTGCCGTCGAAATGATCTACACTTGAAACAGGACAGTAGGGGGAGATGGATTAAACCGAAAGCAAAGTTTACCTTAAATGATGACCAAAAGAAAGATGTATGTGAATGAGTTAAAGATCTAAAGATTCCTGATGGATATGCTTCCAATTTGAGTAGATATGTTGATATGCCACATTTAAAGCTATTTAGGATGAAAAGTCATGATTGCCACATTTTTATGCAGTGTCTTATTCCAGTTGCTTTTAGTGCACTTTCAAAACCAATTTGGAAGCCATTAACTGAACTTAGTTTGTTTTTTAAAGGCTTGTGCTCAACAGTGTTACGGGAGGATCATTTAATGCAAATGGAACAAAATATTCCTTTAATCTTGTGTAAGTTGCAACGAATATTTCCACCCGGATTTTTTGATTCAATGGAGCACTTACTGATTCATTTGCCTTACGAAGCAAGGGTTTGTGGGCCAGTTCAATATCGATGGGTAAAAACTTTATTCCAAGAATTTATTATTTTTCATCTTTATTTTATTACATAATTTATTTCTTAAAAACGATTGTAGGTTCCTAAACAAAATTAAGAAGACTGTTAAAAATAAAATCCAGAGTTGGAGGGTCTATATGTCAAGCATATTTGGCTCAAGAAATCTCGTACTTTGCTTCCCATTATTTTGAATATCATGTCCTATCTAGCAACAATAGAGTTGGTCGTAATGATGATGAAATAAAAAAGAATTCAACTCAACCAACTTTATCAGTCTTTAATCCTTCTGGCCGAACTTATGGCAATGAGGATGGCACTATTCGGTGGCTAGATGATAAAGAGGTTGCTGTAACACAATTGCATGTTCTTATAAATTGTGACGAGGTTAAGCCTTTCCTCAAGTAAGTTTCAATCACTATGTTCGTTTAATTATTAAGACAAGCTTAATTATATTTAGGTTGAAACTAATATTTTGTGCAAGTGGCTGCAGTTTGTATGAGCAAGCCTTGAGAGATACTTACAATGATCTCACTGATGAAGTTATTGATAAACAAATTGAAGCAGACTTTCCACGATGGTTTAAAGATTATGTATGTGAGCATGTGATTTTTCACCTACTAAATACTCTTACAAAATTCGATAAATAAATTAATTTCATAGATTTTTGTTGAATTTCAGTGTTTATTTGTGAATTATTTGCATTGCATGGGCATAGTTCATCTTTTAAAAATTTATAAAGTGATAAATAACAATAAAACATTTTAAAACTTTCATTATTTGACATAATTGGGTTTTTGATAATTAGTTGCATAATTTAATCATTTTTTCTAAGAAAATTACGGAAATTGGTTCTTTAAATAATTATGGGTACTAAACTAATGTTTTTTACTTTTAATTAACTCATTAATTAACATATAATTAAATGAAATTAGTTTAAGACTAATTAGTACATTATTAGAGTTTATTTAGGTGATTAATTAACCTAAGTATTAAAAAAAGGGGACTAAATTCGGACCTGGGCTTGAAATCACCCCGGCCCAATCTGCCTCTACACCTACCCAGCCCAAATCCCTCAACCCAGCGTGCCCCAGCCTTAAACCAAAACGACCCCGTTTATCCCATCAAACCCCCCAACCGTTGGATCATCTTGATCCAACGGTCCTAAACTAGTGACCCCTTTAACTATGTAACTGTCCAAACCCCCCCACCTACCCTCTCAAGCCAGAAGTCTAACACCCCCACCCCCTGTCCGTCTCTCTCTCTTCTCTCTAAACACCAAACCCTAGCCACCGGCCGGAAATCGCCTCCGGCGGCGGAGCTTCTCCAATCAACCCCAAATCTGCATCAGATGATCCTCAACCTTCCCTCAATCACCTCCCACTATCAATTTCCCCAAATAAACATCCAGTTAGGAGTAATTCCGGATCTAGTAAACAGTCAAAACCCTAGAACATGCTGAAGATGATCCCAAGTGATTCTGTGACTCAAACTTACATGAGTCGATGGTTCTCGACGAGAGCCGTCGGTTCATGTGAGTAAGGGTCACTTTTGGAGGTCGCCGTAGTCCGGCCAAACTCCGGCTAGTCGCCGTAGTTCGTCCAAACCCCTCAAATTGGTATTCCCCCCTTCCTTTCTAACTGTTTCTTGTACTATTAGCATGCATATATCGTGGTTTGATCACTGTTTTTTTATTGTTGTATCATTGTTTTGATTTTTTGTTTTCCTTCATTGTCTTCTTCTACCTGTTCATATTTCTTCCTCGTTGTTTAGTTTAAGCTCTAAATATATTTCATGACGGTCATGTTTTGATTTGTTCTCGTCAATTAAGTAATTATGTTTCTCTGATAACCATGTTTCCTAACTTAGGTCTTGTCATTGTCTGTATGTATGACTGTTCTTCTTTGATTCGCACTACCTTCGATTTGATTAATTCAGTGTTTAACACATTATGCACATTCCTGACTGTTTTGCATCCATGTTTAGGCACTTAGGATTTCCTGCTAATCATCATTGATTTATTAGGTGTTCTACTTGTTAAAATTAATAGTTAGCTTTATTGATTCATGCTTAAGTTTTCCTGAATACCTTTATTGTCGCTTTATCTCCTCTCTAAATGCTACTGTCTACCTCCATTTGATTAATCACCCTAACTTTAATATAGTCTGAAGATTAATCATTCACATAGATTAATTGATTAGTTAATTAGGCTCCTAACTTCATTAAGAGTTTAGTTACTAATATAATTAACTAAGACCAAGGATCAATTGAATAACTAATTGAGCACCCTTAATTAATTAAGCCCTAATGCTAGTTAAGAAGAACTATTAGTTTTAATTAACCAAAGTAAGCTAATTAGGATTAACTAACCCAAGTTCATAGTTAACCCCAATCAACTCAACCCAAGTTACCTAAGGGTAATTGTAGAGACTTTAAGGGGTAATATAGGGTTTTAGCTAAAGGAATCTTGGGTGTAACAACCCAAGAACCTTCCAGAATAAGGAAATCAGATTTGTTGAGGTTAAAAGGGTAATTTCAGGGGTTAGAATCTTCTAGAATAGGGCAGCTGTCCCAAAAGATAAAGGTGACAGCTGCATTTGTACTATTTCCAGCTTATTGGATAAAGAATATGCTAACATATCCTATCCCAAATACCCCTATATATACATACACTTTTTACCACTAAAGTGACTTTTTGATTGACTAAAAAATACAACTTTTTTGACTACTGAAAGATCTGGAAATACACATAGCTCTTGAGAAAGTTCTCTGCAGAGATTTTATCAAAAATTGTTACACACACTTAGACACAATTTTTCACCTCTGAAAAAACAAAAATAAAATGGACTGCAGTAGGAGTGTAAAAACAGTTTGAACTTGGTCTATCTTGTAGCTGTGGTTTTCTTTCCTAAAGACCTGGTTTTATTGCTTTTTTTTTTTAATTCAATCGTTGGTATTCAAAGTCATCCTTTTTTGGGCTTATTTACTGTGAGTTTCTTACTGTTCGTGGCTGCTGATTTGTTGTTGCTGAGTCTCATTTTTCAGTTTTCTAGACCTTTATTTGGTCTAGACTTGTTCTCGCTATTTTACCCTGTCTCTTAAGAGGTATGTAACTCCTACCTCATATTAAGTAAATTTCATGAATGAAAATTTGTTAAACATCAATGTTTATGTTGGTTGGTTACTGTAGTTTCAGTTTCTATGTGCGAACATACTTACACATGCTAAAAATCACGAATTTGATTCATTTTGTTTAAGATTTAAGTGTTGAATCTGCATATGTACTATATCTGCCGTGTGTTTAATGGTTTGAATCCTTGCAAAACATAAGGTTAACTGAAATGTCGTTATCAAAATAAGAATCTGACTACTAACTAGGTTAGATTCACTTTAAAATTTCAGATTTGATGTTAGTTGTAAAAAATTGTGATATTGTTCTTATATACATAGGTTTGGTTACATTTATTAGGGTATTATGTTTGGTACTGCATCATTGGATTTAACTCTGACCCCTTAATGGTCAGATTTACTCTATAAAGATGCCTAAAGTTTTGGTCGTCTTTTTGGTTGTTTAGAAAGGCACAAGCATGAGCTGGATGTTCTAGTCAAAACAAAGGTTCTCAAGGAGAAGTAGTTTAGAGATATATATATTCTTTTCTTTTTACTGCCTTCGTGCAGTTTTTCTTTAAGAAAATCTATATTTTTAGTCGAACAAGATGCATTTGTTCATTTTCTGGAATCATTGTAAAGTTGAAACTGGACTGTATTATATTATTATGGCTAACTTGGGTATATAGAAATGGGCCAGACTATTAAAAATAGCCTGTCAAGGCGTGAATTAGCCTGAACCCCAGGCTATTGAGCCTAAGGGA
>ML420216.1:0-56163 GCA_005239525.1 Nicotiana knightiana
ACACAACAAATCAACAGGGGATCTTCCGACTGTCTCGTAGTCCTAAACGTAAATGTGCAGGGGATCTCCCGAAATACCGTTCCGTAGTCCCAAAGTAAATATGCAACCAAACAATGGAATTTAGTAGTTATGGTACAAAATTTTACAATTTAACCTAAGTACAAGTTAAGGAAAAGCAAGTAAAACCACTAGACATGGTGTACGTAGTTCAACTAAACAGTTATGGCAAGTAGGCATGCTTTCTTAGTATAACATAATACTACACAAGCTAATAAGTTCAAATTAGAGGAAATACAAGTTACTATTTAGTGAAAATTGGATTTTACAACAAATAGCTGGTGTACGTACTCGTCACCTCACGTACACGGCGCTCATATATCAACAATAGAACTAATCCTAAGGGAGTTCCCCCACACAAGGTTAGGCAAGCCACTTACCTTGAACCAAGCTCAAATCAATCCGAAATAATTCTCTTTCCACGAATATCTGACTCTGAATGACCCAAATCTAGCTAAAACCAATTACGTAACATAAATATAACTACAAGAAACTAGTCTAGCGAACAGAATCAAAGTTACAACAAGAAATTGGAAAATCACTCAAAAAGCCTCCCCGGGCCCACGTCTCGAAATCGAGTAAAAATCATAAATTATGAACACCCATTCACTCACGAGTTCACTCGTACCAAAATAATCCAAATTCGATGTCAAAATCCCAATCAAAATTCAAAATCTTAGTTGAAGACTTTCTTTCCATTTTTCTCAAAGTTTCAACCCAAATATGAAATTAAATGATAAAATTAAGGGTAGATTAGTGGGATATAACCAAAATCTAAGTGTAGAATCATTACCCAATTGATATCTTTAAAAATCCCTCAAAGTCTCGTCCAATTCCGAGCTCCCAAACTCAAGTTTTGATAAAAATGACTGAACCCTCGATTTGAAATATTTAATACTGCCCAGTGATTTCTTAATCGCGATCGCGGAAATAACCTCGCGTTCCCGAAGAAGAACTTCGCTTCCTCATACTTTAACCCTACGCGAACGCATAACACCACAAACGAACGCGATGCACCAACTGCTCAAACCTACGCGATTGTCCTCACGCGACCGCGAAGAGTAACACTTAAACTCCGATGCTGCCTCATTTCTTGTCCGCGAACGCGGCCTAGTCCACGTGTTCTTGATGCACAACCTGCTAATCCTACGCGATCGCGTATTCAACTTCGCAAACGTGAGGAGAAACCTTAGTTGACCTCTCAGATGACCTACGCGATCCCGAGAGCTCCCTCGCGAACGCGATGAAGAAAAATGTCTTCAACAAACACCAGAAAATCTACCAACTCCCATAGTCCAAAAATGATCCGTTGAGCATCCTAAACACACCCGAGGCCGTTGGGACCTCAACCAAACATACCAACCAATCCTAAAATACTATACGAACTTAGTCGAGCCTCCAAACCACATCTAACAACATCAAAAACACAAATTACACACGGATTCAAGCGTAATGAACTTTGAAATTTCTAAATTGTACAAATGATGTCGAAACATATCAAACCACTTTCGAATGATCTCAAATTTTAAAAACAAGTCAAAAACGACACTAGGAATCTACTCCAACTTCCGAAATTCTATTACGAACCCGATATCAAATTTCCACTACCGGCCAAAATCGCCAAAATTTCAACTTTCTCCAATTCAAGACTAATTCTACCACAGACCTCTAAATCATATTTCGGATACGCACCTAAGTCCAAAATCACCTAACGGAGCTAGCAGAAACGTCCAAATTCAAATCCTACGTCTTTTACACACAAATCGACATCCAGTTGACTTTCCAACTTAAGCTTCCAATTAAGAGACTAAGTGTCTCAATTCACTTAAAAAAACTAAAAAGAACCTTCTCGGTAGGACACAATAGCAGAAAAAGATACGAGGGAAGCAGTTAATAGGGGATCGGGGCTTTAACTCTCAAAATGACCGGCCGGGTCATTACATTCTCCCACTCTTAAAACAATCGTTCGTCCTCGAACGAGCATAGAGACATACCAGAAGCTATCAAAAGATGAGAATAACAATTGCGCATATCCTGCTCGGTCTCCTAAGTCGCTCCTCGACCGGCTGGCCCTTCATTGAACCTTTATTGAAGCAACGTTCTTTGACCTTAGCTTTCTGACATGCCTGTCCAAGATAGCCACTGGATCCTTAACATAATATAGATCCTTGTCCAATTGAACTAAGCTGAAATCTAATACATGGGCCGGATCACCGTGATACTTCCGGAGCATAGAAATGTGGAATACCAGATGAACTCCTGCTAGGCTAGGAGGTAGAGCAATCTCATAAGCAACCTCCCCAACACGCTGCAATACCTAAAAGGACCAATGTACCTCGGGCTTAGCTTTCCCTTCTTCACGAACCTCATGACGCCCTTCATAGGCGATACCGAAAGCAAGACCCGCTCACCAACCATGAATGTTAAGTCGCGATCCTTCCGGTCCACATAACTATTCTGTCTGGACTGGGCTGTGCGAAGTCTATCCTGAATCACCTTCACCTTATCCAAGGCACCCTGGACCAAGTTTGTACCCAACAATCGGGCCTCGCCCGACTCGAACCAACCTACTGGGGACCGACACCGCCTACCATACAGAGCCTCATACGGTCCCATCTGATTGTTGGATGTTGATACCCAATATATATATATATATATATACACACACACACACTCTCTCTCTCTCTCTCTCTCTCTCTCTCAAAATAGCATATTTGCATCATTATTTAGTTTACAAACCTTACACGTATTTTCTATAATTTTTCATAATTTTTAAATCTCAAAGTTAATTTCTTTTACATTTTTATTATATAAATATGTAATAATTATTCTTCAAATTATTTTGTGATGACTTAATCTTTCAAATTTATTATTTTACACCCATATGTATGTTTTATAATATTTTACTTCAATTTCTATAATTACATTTGTATTTTTATGCTAATTACATATTTTTTCAATAATAGCCTACACTTTGCATTTAGCTGCATTTATTATTTTATTTAGAGTTAAAATAACTTTTCACATGTTTACACCCTTCAACTATTATTTTAAAAGTACTTATTTGCTTAAAATAATATTTTAATACCAAATTAGATATTTTAGTAATTAATTATTTTTAATTTCTTTATTTTAAAAGATGGCCAAGTTTTTAAGCTAATTTTTGGACCAAAATGGCCCAACACCTAAGACCGCATCATCTCCTCTCTCAGCAGCCCAAACCAACAACCCTTTACTAAAACCCGGTAGCAACCCGTTTCTAAGACCCGCCCCACTCTTCTTTTAATCTTGGTCGTTGATCTCAGAGATTAGCGACCCATAAACCACCCGCCCTTTTTAATTTACACCCGCCCCAAACCCTAATCCTCACTTCCACACAACCGCCGCCCTTGAATCCTCTCTTCTCCCTCCTCACTAGAGAAACCCTAACTGTCTTCCCTTTGATTCCCTCTCCTAATCCTGCTAATAATGTGATTTCACCATTATCTGCTTATCATATTTGGGTTCCTTTGGTACTGGTCACGCGTTTATGGTATTACTTAGGTATTTGCTTAATTTTGGCAAATACTGTCTCTATATCGGACAAGAATCAATCACAAACTTGGATATTTGGACAATATTTCGTCCATATACATGGAGGAGGCCTGATTCTTCATACTATTTGGCCGATTTTTGAGCATCAAAATCTAACTAGGGTTTGGGGTTTGATTTCTTTACTTTTCGGTTACTTTACTGATTGCATGTGAGACTTTACTCTTTCTTGTTTGTGTTTTCTTAATTTCTTTCCTTGCATACTCGCCTGAATCAGTACTATATAAACCCCTCCCCCATTCCCTTTTTGTTCAGACTTTAATCGTTGAGTTTCACTAAAAAAACTAAAGGCTTTCACTCTGTTACTCTCTTATTCTCTTGTTCTACACTTTGGCTCGTGGCCGGCTGAAAGCCAAGGACACCGAAATTCTATTTTTTCGAACTTCCTTAGTGCGAGAACTGCCTTGGGTTCCTTCAAATCCCTTGGGAACTTTGGCGCACTATGGTCCTGGCTTATACTGCTCTTTGTTGACGTTCAGAGTGTTGAGGATTCTGTTCTTTCTTGTTTGTCTATTTGTTAATCAATAACTGGTGAGTCCTTTAGCCTTTGTAATGTTCATTCTCATGTGTTCATGATATGCATATTCACACCTTTGAGATTTCATATCCTAATGTATTTCTAGACTAATCTCTATATGCAACCTTGCTAGTATCAAATCTGTTTTGTATATGAACCTCTTTAGCATTTGGTTATACCTAAACTGCCAGCTCTGACATATTTTTATGCTTAACTTGAACATTTTAGACTCTTTTAAGTTCGTTTAGCCTAAGGTGTTGGTACTTTGAATGTTTACATTGGATATATGGCATCAATTTGTTTCCTTCTTTGTCCTGGGTCTCTATAGTGATTGACTTGTATCTGTAACGTGCCCTAATCTATGTTAAAACCTTCACTCTAGCTATGACTCACTCCTATGATTATTTTCATCACTCAGTAGGTCTTTAACTTGTCCAATTCTGTACTCCCTAGCAATTAGTTGGGACCCTTTAGAATAGCTTCTTAACTTGAGTTTCCCTCATTACATTTGACTCTGTTTTGCCGTATTGATGTGAATTGTTCTGTTTAACTTCTGGTGTTCAGCATAATTTGACCCTTAGGCTCTGAATCTGTTAAGTTAGTTCTCTATCTCATTTAGGCATAGTGCACCTTTACATATTAGTTTGTAATCCCAGAAGAAATAATCCCCCTGCTTCCTACAAAATGTTCTCTGCCCTAATATGCTAAGTGTGAACTTGTGATATCAACCTGTCTTTTTAAATTCTGCTTATCCTCTTTGCTGGTATGTTTATTGTGTAATCACCTCTGCAATGTCTGTTTCCAAAATGCAAATGCACCTCTTCAAACTCTACCATTTGGCCACTATTCTCTCACTCTCATTGGTTACCTGTACTACTTTGAACCTATAACTCTTGGCCGGCTGAAAGTCAAGTCCACTAAGGCTTTCTCTATTGACCTTCCTAGTGTGAGCACTGTGCTCGGGGTCCATTTGAGACCCTTGTGAACTCTGACACACTAGGGCTTGAGGTTTTTTGGCCTTTTTCTTTACTACTAATATCTGAGTTATCTCTAACACTCAGTTTTATCCCTCTTTCTGACTATTGAATGTGCAAATTGATTTGTTTAAGTGATTCAATATTTGGATCATATGATCAATCCATGGTTGTTTGGTTTGTTTTGAGTTCTTCTATGGTTTCTGGGCTATGTTGATGGATATAGTTCCTGTTGAGATCCGGGTGTGCTAATTGGTGGAGAAAGAGTTTAGTTGAAGGCCTGGTAGTGCTGGAAATCCCTTTGAGCCTGTCTTGGGCCTACTGTTATTAGTTGCACCATTTTGTAATTACATTCATTATTGGGCCTGTGATAATTCTGTAATAAACAATTGGGGTGTTAGTAAAATTGGAAAATGGGTACATCCTAATGCTTGCATGAAAAGTGTAGAAAGCATGTCTATAGGATTTATGTGATCTGTTTTCTATCCAATCTGCTATATGTGTTTCTTCGTGCACTATAAGAGATCATGTCATTAAGGAAATCACACACTCACATAATTAGTATACTATCGAGGTATCATTGCTCTATTTATTCTCATGTCTACTGCTATGTGTCGCCAGACAACATGCCTATAGGATGTCACTACTCGCTCAAAAGTATTAATACTGGACTCTTCAAATGCTGTTTCATGGCTTATCCACGCGATCATTAGGAAGCATAAGTAATTTTGAGCATTTCCAATAAGTTTTATTGTCCCTCACTGTGTAACCACCTAAAGATCATGCCTATAGAGTTACTAACTTATAATCTGTAATAAGCAGCCTAGCAGTATCAGGTACTCACAAACTGGTAATTTAGAAATCATAGGTCTAAAAATGGCATGCACATCCGAATCAGATCATATAGAGGCCATATCCACAGGGCTTAACGACTTCAATCTCCCTTAATTCTGAAACTGCCTGATGCCTAAAGTAGGAATCTGTCTGCATGCATTTGTTGTCTAATTGCGGGGGATAACTTGAGCCTTTAACTGTATTTAATTGTAGTCCTACTTGTTTTGAATTATTGCCTAGTTTTAACATTTTTGAGCAACCTAAGTCAAGTCTAGAACCACCAAAAGTAGAGGTCTAATGCCTCCTGGACCATAGGTATGAGACGTGTAGTGCACGAATAAGGCACGATTTAGAATCAACTAGTGCGCGTTAGGTAATAATTTAAAGATAGTAATCGGGTAACATGAGATGATAGTCTGTGTCTGCTGGATAATACGAGGAACACACCATCTCGAGGGAGTTAAGAAGTATTATTTAGGTTGCACGAGGTGATCCTTTAGGCTAAAAAACGTAGGACCACCCCATCTTATTCCTATTTATCTTTGAATCAAATGTTTGTATTTATTCAAAGTCATTTGATAATAAAATTTCCCAAACTTCTTGCTTTTCTCTGTCTTTGATTATCTGACTAATTGTAATTCAAGTTCAGGCGGGACCCACAGTTGTGGACCTCGAAAAGTGCCTAACACCTTCTCTTCGAGGTAATTTTTAGCCCTTACCCGATATTTGGTGATACAAACTGGTCAAACCTGAGTCACATGCAAATAGGTGCCCTAACGCACTTTAAACCGTTAGGTGGCGACTCTCCTCTTTTAATACTTCCTTAAAAGAGTTGTCACATGTCGAAACCCGATTTCACGAGAAAAAGGGGCGCGGCACTGGACGGATAATTGTTGTTGTAGGCAAACTCCGCAAGTGGCAATAACTGGTCCCATGACCCTACAAACTCCACCACACACGCACGGAGAATATCCTTTAGAATCTGAATCATAAGCTCGGACGGCCCGTCTGTCTGAGGGTGAAATTTTGTGCTCAACTCCACTCTAGTGCCCAACTCCTGCTGAACGACTCTCCAAAACCGTGATGTAAACTGTGTGCCTCTGTCTGAAATGATGGAAACTGGGACACCATGAAGGCGAACAATCTCTCGGATGTAAATCTCGGCCAACCTCTCTGAAGAGTAAGTAATCATCACCAGAATTAAATGAGCTGACTTGGTCAGCCGATCCACAACCACCCAAATAGCGTCGAACTTCCTCAAAATCTGTGGGAGCCCAACTACGAAATCCATGGTGATCCGCTGCAACTTCCACTCTGGGATCTCTAACCTCTGAAGTAAGCCACATGGTCTCTGATGCTCATACTTAACCTGCTGACAGTTGAGACACCTAGTCAGAAACTCAACTTTATCCTTCTTTATCCTCCTCCACCAATAGTGTTGTCTCAAATCCTGGTACATCTTCGCAGCCCCCGAATAGATTGATTACCGCAAGTTGTGGGCCTCCTCAAGAATCAACTCCCGAATCCCATCCACATTGATCACATATATCCGGCCCTGAAACCTCATCACTCTATCATCACCAATAGTAACATCTCTAGCGTCACCTCGCCGAACCCTATCCTGAAGAACGAGTAGATGGGGTCATCATATTGACTCTCCCTGATAAGGTCATAAAGAGAAGACCGAGAGACCACACAATCCAACACTCGACTCGGCTCAGAAATATGCAGTTTCACAAACTGGCTAGCTAAGGCATGAGCATCCAATTCTAAGGGTCTCTCTGCTGCTGGAAGATATGCCAAACTCCCAAAATCTCCGCCCGACAACTCAAGGTGTCGGCCACCACATTGGCCTTCCCCGGGTGGTACAAAATAGTGATGTCATAATCCTTAAGTAGATCCAACCACCTCCGCTGACGCAAGTTAAGATCCTTTTGCTTGAATAGGTGCTGCAAACTCCGGTGATCTGTGTAGATATCACAAGGAACACCATGCAAATAGTGGCGCCAGATCTTCAAGGCATGAACAATAGTTGCTAACTCAAGATTGTGGACATGGTAGTTCTTCTTATGCACTTTCAAATGTCTGTACGCGTAGAAATCACCCTACCATTGTACATCAACGCCGCGCCAAGACCAATCCGCGAGGCATCATAATAGACAGTGTAAGACCCGAACCTGTAGGCAATACCAATACTGGGGATGTAGTCAAAGTTGTCTTGATCTTCTGAAAGCTCTCCTCACATTCCTCTGTCCACCTGAAAGGAGCACCCTTATGGGTCAGCCTGGTCATGGGTGCTGCAATAGATGAAAATCCCTCTACAAAACAACTGTAATATCCCACCAGACTAAGGAAACTGCGGATCCCCGTAGCTGATGATGGTCTAGGCCAACTCTACACTGCCTCCACCTTCTTCCGATATACCTTGATCCCATCACTCGATACTACGTGACCCAAGAATGCCACTGAGTCAAGACAAAACTCACACTTAGAAAATTTTGCATACAACCTCTTCTCCCTCAAAGTCTGAAGCACATTCCTCAGGTGCTGCTAATGATCTTCCCGAGTCCGAGAATACACTAGGATGTCGTAAATAAACACAATGACAATGGAGTCAAGATAAGGTCGGAACACGCCGTGATCAAATGCATAAAGGATGCTTGGGCATTGGTCAGCCCGAAAGACATGACAAGAAACTCATAGTGACCATATCTGGTCCTGAAAGCAGTCTTCAGGATATCCAGTTCTCGAATCTTAAACTGGTGATATCGTGAACGCAAGTCAATCTTGGATAACGTCCTGACACCCTGTAACTGATCAAATAAGTCATCAATGCGAGGTAATGGATACCTGTTCTTCGATGTAACCATGTTCAGCTGGCGATAATCAATACACATATGCATAGAACCATCATTTTTTTCACAAACAAGACTAGAGCACCCCAAGGTGACACGGTGCCGAATGAAGCCCTTATCAAGAAACTCCTCCAACTGCTCCTTTAAGTCTTTCAACTCAAGAGGAGCCATAAGGTAAGGAGTAATAGAGATGGGTTGAGTGCCCGACAACAAATCAATGCCAAAATAAATATCTCTGTCGGGCGGCATGCCCGGAAGATCAGCTGGAAACACATCTAGGAAGTCCCTCACTAATGGAACTGACTCAACTGTAGGGGTATCAACACTGACATCTCTCACATAGGCAAAATACACCTCACACCCCTTCTCAACCATTCACTAAGCCTTAAGAAATGAAATAACATTGCGGGGAGTATATTCTAAAGTACCCCTCCACTCTAATCGCGGTAAGCCTGGCATAGCCAACGTCACGGTCTTAGCGTGATATCAAGAATAGCATAATGGGGAAAAAACTACTCCATTCCCAAGATAACATCAAAATATACCATGCTGAGAAATAATAAATCGGCTCTGGTCTCAAAACCACTAAGAGCAATCAAACACGACTAATATACACGGTCCACAACAAGTGAATCTCCCACTGGAGTAGATACATAAACAGGAGAACTCAAAGAATCCCGAGATACCCCCAATGTGGAGCAAAAATAAGAGGATACGTGGAGCCTGGGTCAAATAATACCGATGTATCCCTATGACAGTCTGGAATAATAATTGTGATGACAGAGTCAGAAGAACCTACCTATGAACGAGCTGGAAGGGCATAATACCTGGCCTGACCTCCCCCTCTAGGGCGACCTCAGCCTCCCCGACCTCCACCTCATGCTGGCTGAGTGGGTAGGGTGGCAGCTTGGACTGGAAGCATGGCCGGAGGACCCGGTAGAGCATGTGGCGGCTGAGAAGTCTGTGGAGGTGCACCCCTCCTAAGTCTGTATAAATCCTCACTATGTGGCGAGTATAACCACACTAAAAAAAACTCCTCGTAGGACGCGGCGGCTGTGACTGGCTCGGGCCAAGTCTGCTGGACTGGCTGCTAATAGCACCCCGAGAAAGAGGCACACTGGATACTGGTGGCGCATAATAAGGCTCCTGAGGCCTGGAAGGAGCTGGAACACCACTGGTGGCTGGAAGAGCTGAATGAACAGGGCGACTCACAGAACCCCTACCATGGCGAGCTGCTGGCGCACGAGCTCCAGAATAATGACTAGTCTCTCGAGACCTCTTGGCCTCTTTCTTCTCTCTGTCCTGGGCAAGCATGCCCTCCACTCTCCTGGAAATACTCATGACCTGCTGATAAGAGATATCCATCTCTAACTCCCTAGCCATACTGGTCCAGATACTGTGGTGGAGTCCCTCAATGAAGCGACGAACCCTCTCCCTAACTGTAGCAACCAAAGTCAGTGCGTGTCGGGCTAAATCACTAAAATAGACCGCATACTCTTACACATCATAGAACCTGTCAAACTCTGTACGCCAAGCATCCCTAAGTCTCTGAGGGGCATACTCACACAAAAACATATTTGAGAACTGAGTCCAAGTGAGTGAGGTTGTCTCGTCCGGACTACTCAGATAATAGGCACGCCACCACTAATAGGGTGCTCCTCTCAACTGGAAAGCGGTAAAAAAAAACCCCACTCGTCTCCACTATGCCCATAGTGCAGAGGATACGATGACACTCATCTAGAAAATCCTGAGCATCCTCTGAAGCTAATCCGCTAAAGGTAGGTGGGTGGTACGTCTTGTACCTCTCAAGTCTAAGCCGCTCTGCCTCAGAAGCAGCTACCCTGGTCTCATACTGAACCAGAACCACTGGTAGCTTAGGATAAACTATAGGGCCTGATCAACCTGGACCGTCTGCTTAGGAGTACGGGCTTCGAGAGTTTGTGCCCCTCCCCCGACCTGAGATGTGGCGAGATCTAGAGGAATCAATCCGGCCTAAGCTAAAGTGTTGAACATGCTCATGAATTGGGCAAAAGTCTCCTGGAGGGCTGGAGCAACAATAGGAATCTCCGGTGCCGTCCCTCCAGCTGGAGTTGCTGGGGGCTCCTCTGTCGCGGCTCGCATAGTGCTCTGGTTGCACCGTGTGGTCGTCCTCTACCCCGCCCCGGGCCTCTGGTGGCTCTGGCAGGGGACTCAGGTGCCTGATCGTCAAATCTCCCTATACGGATCCTCACCATCTTTGAGAAATAATAGAATAGAGAATTTTGTAATTTAATGTCAATAACTAACACAACAAGGAAATTAAAGAAGTATGATTGTTCTTAACTGTTCCATAGCCTCCCGAAGATAAGTACAGATGTCTTCCTATCGATCCGTAAGACTCTAATAAACCGGCTTGTGACTCACGACACCTATGAACGTAGAGCTTTGATACCAACTTGTCACGACCCATTTCTCCCTCTGTAAGACATCGTGCCGGCACCTAGTCGCTACGACTAGGTAAGCATAATAATTTCGAAATAACAGAAATAAAGCAATAATTATAAGCTAAACTTCAATAATATTTTATACTGATAAAAAGGCTGCTCGACATATACAAGAACACCATCGCTCAAATATAAACAGTATTGCACAAAACCCAGTAGTCACGAGTCACAAGCTCTACGAAATTTGTCTAATTGTTTTCTATATATAATGTCTAAAGAAAACAAGGGAGGAAAACAACATAAGGGATAGAGGAGGGCTCCGAGGATCTGCGGGTGCGGGGAGACGTACCTTAAAATCTCCGGTAAGCTGCAGCGATTGCACTAACGATGAGGCGGGTAAGATGTACCTGGATCTTCACACGGAAAATATGTGCAGGAAAGGGCGTGAGTACACCACAATGGTACCCAGTAAGTGCCAAGCCTAACCTCGGTCAAGTAGTGACAAGGTCAGGTCAAGGCCCTACCGGAAAAAAAAAATATATATATATATAAAGGCAAAGAAAAAATGAAATATTGCAGAAATAAAGAATGAAATATAAGAAGGAAGAAATCATGGAAAAGAACAACAACTCGGTACACAACAAATCAATAGGGGATCTCCCGAGATACCGTCTCGTAGTCCCAAACGTAAATGTGCAGGGGGATGTCCCAGAATATCATTCCGTAGTCCCAAAGTCCCGGAATACCGTTCCATAGTCCCAAAGTAAATATGTAGCCAAACAATGGAATTCAATAGTTACGCTAAGAAATCTTACGATTTAACATAATTAAAAGTTAATGAAAGCAAGTAAAACCACTAGACATGTTGTACGTAGTTCAAGTAAATAGTTAAGGCAAGTAGGCATGCTTTCTTGTCTAACATAATACTACACAAGCTAATAAGTTCAAATTAGAGAAAAGACATGTTACTATTTAGTGAAATCAGGTTTTACAATAAATAGCCTGTGTACGTACTCGTCACCTCACGTACACGAGGCTCATATATCAACAATAGTACCAATCCTAAGGGGAGTTCCCCCACACAAGGTTAGGCAAGCCTCTTACCATGAACCAAGCTCAAAGCAATCTAAAATAATATTCTTTCCACGAATATCTGACTCCACCCAAATCTAGCCGAAACCATTACATAACATAAATATAATTACAAGAAACTAATCTAGTGAACAGAATCAAAGTTAAAGCAAGAAATTGGAAAATCACTCAAAAAGCCTCCAGGGGCACACGTATTGGATCTGAGTAAAAATCACAAATTATGAACACCCATTCACTCAGAAGTTCACTCGTACCAAAATTATCCAAATCCGATGTCAAAATCCCAATCAAAACTCAAATTCTTAGTTGAAGGACTTCTTTCCATTTTCTCAATTTTCACCCCAAATTCGAAATTAAATGATAAAATTAAGGGTAGATTAGTGGGATATAACCAAGATCAAGCGTAGAATCATTACCCAATTGATATCTTTGAAAATCCCTCAAAGTCTTATCCAATTCCGAGCTCTTAAACTCAACTTTTGATAAAAATGGCCAAACCCTCGATTTTGAAATGTCTAATACTGCCCAGTGATTTCTTAATCGTGATCGCGGAAATAGCCTCGCGATTGTGAAGAACAACTTCGCTTCCTCAGAATTTAACCCTACCCAAACGCGTAACACCACACGCGAACACGATGCACTAGCTGCTCAAATCTATGCGATTGCGATTGCCCTCATGCAACCGCGAAGAGTAACACTTAAACTCCATTGCTGCCTCATTTCTTCTTCGCGAAGGAGGCCTAGCACGCGCATTCGAGATGCACAGCCTGCTAATCACAAAACAAACACCAGAAAATATGCCAACTCCCATAGTTCAAAAATGATCCGTTGAGCATCCAAAACACACCCGAGGCCCTCGGGACCTCAACAAAACATACCAAATAATCATAAAATACCATACGAACTTATTCGAGCCTCCAAACCACATCAAACAACATCAAAAACACGAATTACACACGGATTCAAGCCTAATGAACTTTGAAAATTTTAAATTCTACAAACGACATCGAAACATATCAAACCACGTCCGAATGACCTCAAATTTTACACATAAGTCAAAATGACACTAGGAACCTACTCCAACTTCCGGAATTCTATTCCTAACCCAATATCAAAATTTCCACTACCTGCCAAAATTGTCAAAATTTTAACTTTCTCCAATTCAAGCATAATTCTACCACAGACCTCCAAATCATATTTCGGACAGCTCCTAAGTCCAAAATCACCTATCAGAGCTAACGGAACCATCCAAATTCAAATCCGACGTCTTTTACACACAAGTCGACATCCGGTTGACTTTCCAACTTAAGCTTCCAATTAAGAGACTAAGTATCTCAATTCACTCTAAAAACCAAAAAGAACTTCTCGGCAAGACACAATAGCAGAATAAGATACGAGGAAAGCAGTTAATAGGAGATCGGGGCTCTAACTCTCAAGACGATCGGCCGGGTCGTTACAAAATACTAACCAAATAGGACGTAACCACTTGATATTTACATGTTCATCTCTTTGGACAGATACCAAGAATTCAATAAAAATTAAAGAGGACGTACCACGTTCTTGTACGATGACGTTGTAACTTTTTTTATATTTTTGATTTAGGTGAAACTCTTTTATTTACTAAAATACTTAAAATATAAAAACCTATTTCCCACTCATTTGATTTTCTTAAAATTTGACAAAAACAAAAATTCAATAAAATGTAATTATAATAGAATATTTAAAATTTGGTATGAGATAATATTAAGAATTTAAATCAATAAATTTTAATTTATATCTTTTATTGCTGAAAATAAATAATTAAGTATTTGGAATAGCTATTGGCAAAAAAACTTATTTTTCAAATTCATCATACAAGTAAAGCTATCTTCAGATTGACAAAATTCTTAGCTTAAACCACCGATGATGAAAGAAATTAGAAAATAAAGTCCAGTCAATTATAACATAGTATGAAAAATTAACTTGGTTAAAATTCAAAATAGAAGAAATAAGAATGAAATAATAAGTATTCAAAATAAGTTGACATTTATTATTATTTTATTTTTCATCTATTCCAATAAATGACCCTCTATAGTTTTTTATATATGTAATAAGTTATTTGTTGTAAAATACATACTCAATATTAGTCAGCTTTAGACCTTACATTGTTACTCAATTACTAATTTTTTCCTATAAACTATATGACCTAGCCATTCATTCCAATAGCTATAAAAGAAAGATACTGTAACAACCCGGTCAGTCGTTTTGAGAGTTAGAGCCCCGATCCCATATTAACTGCTTCCCCATATCTATTTATGCTTTTGTGACTTGCCAAAATGTTTCGTTTATTTTATGAAAGTGTTTGGGATACTTAATCCGTAAATGGAGGTTTAAGCCTTAGGATTTGGACCGTAGTCAAAACTGTGTGAAGACGACTTTAGAATGGAGTTCCATCGATTCTGTTAGCTCCGTTGAGTGGTTTCGGTCTTAAGAGCGTGTTCGGAGTGTGTTTTGGAGGTCTGTAGCTCATTTAGCCTTGAAATGGCGAAAGTCAATTTTTCGGAGTTTTGGGCCCGGTAGTGGCATTTTTAATATCTGGATCGAAATCATATTTTGGAAGTTGGAGTAGGTTCGTAATGTTGAATATGACTTGTGCGAAAATATGAGGTCATTCTGACGTGGTTTGATGGGTTTCGGCATCGGTTGTCGAATTTGGTAATTTCAAGTTCTTTAAGTTTGAATGGGAGGATGAATTGTTATTTTAGCGTTGTTTGATGAGATTGAGGGCTCGACTAAGTTCGTATGATTTTTTAGGACTGGTTGGTATGCTTGGTTGATATCCCCTAGGCCTCGGGTGTGTTTCAGATGCTTAACGGAATGAGATTTGGACTTAGGCCATTGCTGAAGTTTCAAGCTTCTTGTGTTTTGACACATGCGTTGGGGAGACCGCAGGTGCGGCATCCTACGTGCGGGAGATATAGCACAAAAGCGGGTTTGGGCAACCCAGGCTGGGTTCGCAAGTGCGGAGTGGTTAACGGAGAAGCGGCCTCGCTTTTGCGGAGGGAAGTTGCGCAGGAGTGCGGTCGCAAGAGCGCATCCACAGGTGCGACCCTCCTTTCATCGCAGCACCCAAGGAACTTAATTCATTTCTGCACCTACGATGGAAATTCCGCAGGTACGGTGGCGATCCTTGGCCCGCAGGTGCGAGATCGCTGGGCAGAAAAGGGGAAATTTCGAGGGTTTATGTCATTTTTCACTATTTGACTTTGAGAGCTCGGATATAGGCGATAAATTGAAGGATTTAAGAGGAAACTATTGGGTAATGACTCCTAACTCGCTTTTGGTTGTATTCCATTAATCCATAGTTGTTTTCTTCATTAAATTAAGGAATTTGAGTGAGGAAGTTGGGAAATTGGGGGAGAAGTTCCCCAACCAAAAATCTGAGATTTGAGTGGGATTTAGGTGTCGGATTTGGATGATTTTTGTACGAGTGAACTCGTGAGTGAATGGGAGATCCCTTGTTGATCTATTGTGTTATGAGTGTGTTTTCCTTGATTCGTTCAATAATACATTTTGGTCTCTATTATTGTGATATCTCCTTTGTTTTGTTTGATTATTTATATATATGTTCCAGTAGGGCCTTGACCTGACCTCGTCACTACTCGACCAAGGTTAGGCTTGGCACTTACTAGGTACCATTTTACTGTACTCATGCCTTTCCTCCACATGTTTTCGTGTGCAGATCCAGGTACCTCTCATTCGCCTCATTAGTAGTGCAGCCGCAACAGCCCACCGGATCCTTGGAGTCCCCCTCTACCCTTTATTCTGGTTTCCCTCCTTTATTTCTTTAGTCTCTATGTATAGCAGACAGTTAGATAGTTTCTCTTAGAGCTTGTGACTCGTGATTCCGAGTTTTGGGAAGTATTTTGTATATTCATGTATCATTTTTACTTGTATACGCTGAGTGGCAGTTTACCATTATGTAGTATCTATTGAAGCTTAGTTGTTCCATTATTTCTTTATTTATATTATTTCAATGTTAATAGGCTCACCTAGTCGTAGCGACTAGGTGCCGTCACGATGTATTGCGGAGGGGAAAAATGGGTCGTGACAAGTTGGTATTAGAGCTCTAGGTTCATAAGTATCGTGAGTCACAATCCGGATTATTAGAGTCTTCGAGAGGCTATAGAACTGTTAAGAACAATCATACTTCTTTGATTTCCTTGTCATGCGAGTTATTGACATCAAAATTCTAAAATTTTCTATTCTATTCTTTCTCACAGATGGTGAGGACCCGTACCGGGAGATCATATGATCAGGCACCCGAGCCCCCTGAGGCCGCCAGAGGACGAGGCCGGGGTAGAAGACCACCAGGCGGTGCAACAGAGCACCTGCCCGAGCTGCGACAGAGGAGCCCCCAACAGCTCCAACAGGAAGGCCGACACCAGAGGTTCCTATTCCTGCTCCAGCCCTCCAGGAGACCTTAGCTCAGTTCATGAGCATGTTCAGCACTTTAGCTCAGGCCGAACTGATTTCGATCGATCTCATCACATCTTAGGGCGGGGGAAGGGAACAGACTCCCGCAACCCATACACTTGAGAAGATGGTCCATGTTGATCAGGCCTTAGAGTTATTCTATGCCCTCGGTGGCTCCGGTTCAGCATGAGACCAGGGTAGCTGCTTCTGAGGCAGAGCAGATTAGACTTGAGAAATACAAGAACTACCACCCACCCACTTTCAGCGGATTAGATTCAGATGATGCTCAAGGTTTTCTTGAGGAGCGTCATCGTATCCTCCGCATTATGGGAATAGCGGAGACGAGTGGGGTTTCTTTCATCGCTTTCCAGCTGAGGGGAATGGCATATCAGTGGTGGCGTGCCTATGAGCTGAGTAGTCCGAACAAGGAAGCCTCACTCACTTGGGCTCAGTTCTTAGATATGTTTTTGCGTGAATATGTCCCCTAGAGCCTCAGGGATGCTTGGCGTGCAGAGTTTGAGCAGCTGCGCCAGGGTACTATGACTGTGTCGGAGTATGTAGTCCATTTCAGTGAGTTGGCCCGGTATGCACTGGCTTTGGTTGCTACAATTAGGGAGAGGATTCTTCGCTTCATTGAGGGACTCCATCCCAGTATTTGGACCAATATGGCCAGGGAGTTGGAGATGGACATATCTTATCAGCAGGTCGTGAGTATTGCCATGACAGTGGAGGGCATGTTTTCCCGGGACAGAAAAGAGAGTGAGGCCTAGAGGTCTCGAGAGACTGGTCATTATTCAGGAGCTCGTGGGCCAGCAGGCGCCATGGTATGGGTTTTGTGATTCACCCCGTTCATTCAGATCTTCCAGCATCCATCGGTGTTCCGACTCCTCCTAGGCCTCACGAGCCTTATTATGCACCACCAATATCCAATGTGCCTCCTTCTCGGGGTGCTATTAGCGGCCAGTCCACTAGGCCAGGTCCGAGCCAATCTCAGTCATCGCGTCCTCCTAGGGCTTATTTTGAGTGCGATGATACTCGTCATATGGTTAGGGATTTCCCCAGACTCAGGAGGCGTGCACCTCCACAGGCTTCTTAGCCACCACGTGCTCCACGGAGTCCTCCGACCATTCTTCCAGCCCCAGGTGCCACCCTACCTACTCAGGAAGCTGGAGGTGGAGGTCGGAGAGGTCGAGTTTATCCTAGAGGGGGAGGCCAAGCCAGGTATTATGCCCTTCCATCTCGTTCAGAGGCAGTTTCTTTCGATTCTGTCATCACAGGTATTGTTCAAGTATGTCGTAGAGATGCATCGGTATTATTTGACTCAGGCTCTATATATTCATATGTGTCATCTTATTTTGATCCACATTTGGGGGGTATCTATGGATCAGGGATCGTCAGTATGATGACCCCCATCTTCTAGTCCTTCAGGATAGGGTTTGGCGAGGTGATGCTAAAGATGTGACTATTGGTGATGATGGTGTGATGAGGATGCAGGGCAGGATATGTGTTCCCAATGTGGATAGGCTTTGGGAGTTGATTCATGAGGAGGCCCACAGCTCGCGATATTTCATATGTCCGGGTGTTGCAAAAATGTACTAGGATTTGAGACAACCCTATTGGTGGAAGAGGATGAATGTAACGACCCGACTAGTCGTTTTGAGTAATTGCGTCCAGCTCGACAGTTTAAGGTCACGAGTAGCTTCACAGTGTATTATGACTTACGTGCATCATCGATTCGGGTTTTTGAGAGGTTCGGAAAGGGTTTTTAGGGGTGACTCTCATTTGAGAAGCTCGAAGTTGAAGGAAATGACCCAAGGTTTGACTTTTTGAGTATTTGACCTCTGATAGAACTTTTGATGGTTTTGGTAGGTCCGGAAGGTGATTTTGGACTTGGGCGTATGCCCGGAATTTCATTTGGATGTTTCTAAAAGGTTTCAACATCATTTGGCGGAAGTTGGCAATTTAAAGGTTTAGAATTTTTCTAAGTTTGACCATGGTTTCACTTTAAAACTATCAGGTCCGAATTTTGGGTACAAAACTTGGAATAGGTCTATTTTTCATTTGGAACTTTCCTGCAAAATTTGGTACCATTTGGAGTTAATTTGATATGGTTCGGACGCTCGGTTGCGATTCTAGAAGTTCTTCAAGTTCATTGTGATTTTCAAGTGTTTTGGTGTCCGATTCGTGTTTTAGAGTCTATTTTGGTGTTTCGATCGGTCAAGGGAGTTCTTGTTGTGTTATGGGACTTTTTGGTATGTTTGGACGAGGTCTCGAGAGGCTTCGGTGAGTTTCAGATAGGTTTAGGTTATGTTGCACTTGTTTTTTATGCTTCGTCGTCATTTCTTCAAACATAAATGGTACCACATTGAGCAAATAAGATCCAAGTTCAGTTTTTATTGAACCATTATATCCGTATTGTAATTACGGAGTCATAGTAAAAAGAATCGTCAAATTTGGACGTCGTATGAGGGAGTTATGCTCATTTCCGTGTCGGGGAGACTGCTGGTTTCTGGTGTGGTCGCAATTGCGAAAATCTCTATCGCAATTGTGATGCCCAGTTCGCAATTGCGACTTTTTATCGCCAATGTAACCTTTTCCAGTCCTGTTCTTGTTCGCAATTGTTAAGGCTTCTCTGCTTTTTCGATGGTTCGCAATTGCGAACCCTGGATCGCAAATGCGACATCAGCAACTTGTTTTCAGCTGTGTAATTCGGGTTTTGCTTCATTTTATAATATTTTTAACCCTAGGTCCAAGAATCGGTGATTTTGAGATAGGATTTTCGTATCAAATCAATGGGTGAGTGCCTCTAACCAATTTTCAATTATATTTTATGATTATACCTTAGATTTAACATCATAATTCATGAGAATCTAAAGGAAAATTTGGGAAAAATTGTAAAAATTTTCAAAATGTAAAAATGATTTGAAGGACATATTGGTATCGGAATTTGATAATTTTGGTATGGTTGAACTCGTATCGGAATGAATGTTCGGATTTTGTAAATTTTATCGGGTTCCGAGATGCGGGCTTGGGGGTTGACTTTTGTTGACTTTTTGCAAATTGTATAACGATCGTAGCTTTGTTAATTGAAGTTGTTTTCTCTTGCGTTGTTTGATGTATTTAAGTTGTGTTTGGCTAGATTGAGCCGTGCGGAGGGGAATTTGTAAAGGAAAAGCTAATTTGAGTATTGATTTGGCCGAACTGAGGTAAGTGTCTTGACTAACTTTGTGTGGAGGGAAACTACCCTTTAGGAATTGAGTAAATTGTGCTATCTTATTATGTGAAAGTTGTGTATGCAAGGTGACGAGTGAGTACCTGGTTTATATGTAGTATTTGACTGGTTTAGATTGTCTAGTGTCTTTCTATGCCTTTAATTGAATTGTCATAACATGTGGTATCTCGTTGTTAGTCTATTCTTACATGCCTTATGTGACGTTGCTAGCACCTACTGTACTCCTTACTCGTTATTTGTCCTTATATGTCGTAGTTGAAGTTATTGTGTTCCTTAATGTCTTGTTATCACTTAATTGTTGAATTGTTCTATGTCTTGCACTTATCTGCTACCTGTCTTAATTGTTATGATATCATACTTAGTTACCACGTACTTTATCTGCCCTGTCACTTTTGTATAGTTGTTGTGTTCCTCCAGGTTTTATGTGGTTTCTTCGTCGTTGTGTACTGATACCCTTGATTGTAGGAATTCTTGTAAATGGAGTTGTTGAATTGTTGTTGATTTATATTATTGTAAGGGATATCGGGTTGCATGCCGCAACAGGTGAAATAAGGGAGGTGGTGATATAAGGGAGGATATTTATATTGTGATATTGCTATTATATGGTTGGATCGGGTTGCACGCCGCAACTGGTGAAATAAGGATGAATTATGGTAGTGATATTATATGGTGGGATCGGGTTGCGTGCCGCAATATATTTTGTGTATTGGTATGATATTGAATTGTAAGGTGGGATCGGGTTGCACGCCGCAACAGGTGTAACAAATTCTCAGTTCTTTCGTACAAGATACTGAGAATTTATTTTCCCGGTTCTTTAGTGTTTTCCGAGGAAGAGTTATTGTTGACTTAGCGCCTTGCTGTCATTTCCTGAGTTCTTTTTCCTAATACTATTATTCTGGTAAATT
The DNA here is from genome assembly GCA_005239525.1 of Nicotiana knightiana. Lineage (NCBI taxonomy): Eukaryota > Viridiplantae > Streptophyta > Magnoliopsida > Solanales > Solanaceae > Nicotiana > Nicotiana knightiana. The sequence continues at coordinate 20,936 of ML420216.1, forward strand.
GATTTTCTAGGTGAATTTATTGCGTTGAGTCATTGCCTCCTGCCCTGCTAAGTTGTTAGTAATATAGTGACTTTAGATAAATAAAAGAATTAATATCATGCTTACTTGTGTGACTTTTAAGTTAAAACCCGCCGTTTATTTCAATACTTACCATTTTCTACTAGTTGTCATATTTTACTTCAACTGATTTCTCAACTTAATCTCCTTGGCCTGTCTGAGGCTTTTATTTTACATAAAAAGAAATTATTATTATATTGTAATTCAATAAATCCTATATTAAATTCAGTAGCTTATCCGATGTTGTATTTATTTGAAGAAGGTTATTTTCATTACCCAAATGATTTCCAAAATAAACTCATTTTTCTCATTGATTTCCTACTTGGTTCAGAAGCTGTAGTCTTATATATATTTATATATATATATATATATATATAAAGAGTCTATTGAACATCCTAATTAGCATTTGTCACCGATATTATGTACTTAGTGGCACGTGGATTTTGCCGTGCAAAGTGAGATGGAAAGATCTGGGCGCAAGGTGCCATGTGTGTTAAAGGTTGAAAGCTGTGATCTATGGTATGAGATTTTGAGAATTGGGATTATTGGAGCCATTTTTTAGAAACAATTTGATTGGTTGAGTTGACATCGTTTTCCCTACATGAGCACACTTACCCTTGTCTGTATTCCAACTGTGTCGTTGTCTAGGTACTTGGTTATTTCTCGTTGCCAGTCGTGTTTTTCTTATCGTTATTACTATTTGTAATCTGACTTATGTTGCTATTGACATTTCTTTAATATTCCTTTCTTGTTAGCTTTACGAATATCCTGCACAGGTTTAGATGTTCAGTGAGTGTCTTTACCTGGCCTCGTAACTACTCTACCGAGGTTAGGCTTGATACTTACTGGGTACCGCCGTGGTGTACTCATGCTACGCTTCTGTACATTTTTGTGCAGAGTCAGGTACTCTGGATGGAGTAAGTTTGATACTCATGCTTGGTGTGTGTGTGTGTGTGTGTATAAAGTCTATTGAACATCCTAATTAGCATTTGTCACCGATATTATGTACTTAGCGGCACGTGGATTTTTCTGTGCAAAGTGATATGGAAAGATGTGGGCACAAGGTGCCGTGTGTGTTAAAGTTTGAAAGATGTGATCTATCGTATGATATTTTGAGAATTGGGATTATTGGAGTCGTTATTAGAAATAATTTGATTGGTTGAGTTGACATCGTTTTGCCTACTTGAGCACATTTACCCTTGTCTATATTCCAACTGTGTCGTTGTCTAGTTACTTGGTTATTTCTCGTTGTCAGTCATGTTTTTCTTATCGTTATTACTGTTTGTAATCTGATTTATGTTGCTATTGAAATTTCTTTAATATTCCTTGCTTGTTAGCTTTATGAAATATCCTGCATAGGTTTAGATGTTCAGTGAGTGTCTTGACCTGGCCTCGTCACTACTCTACCGAGGTTAGGCTTGATACTTACTAGGTACCACCGTGGTGTACTCATGCTACGATTCTGCACATTTTTGTGCAGAGTCAGGTACTCTGGATAGAGTAAGTTTTGGTATTCATGCTTGGTGTGGCTGGAGACTTCAAGGTACACCTATCGGGCATTTGCCGGCTCCAAAGTCACCCTATAATGTATTTATTTTCATTGATTCTTCTTTTACGGAACAATGATGTATTCATTATGTAAAACTTCTCCTAGAAAGGCTTATGACTTGTATTACCGGTTTTAGGAATTGTAGACTTCATAGAGAATTCCATTTCTAAGGTTGTTAGATGTTATTTATTATTGTTATTCAGTAAATGTTTGGCTTACCTAGTCCCTAAGACTAGGTTCCATCATGATACCCAACGGAGGGGAAATTGGTTTGGGACAATGAAGAAGGATATAGTTGGGTTTTTTGGCTCTGCGTCTCAACTGTCAGCAGGTCAAGTATGAGCATCAGAGACTGGGTGGCTTACTTAAGAGGTTAGAGATCCCAGAGTGGAAGTGGGAGAGGATCACCATGGATTTTGTAGTTGGACTCCTACGGGCTTCAAGGAAGTTCGAAGCTATTTGGGTGATTGTAGATCGCCTGACCAAGTCAGCTCATTTCATCCCAGTGATGACTAATTAATCTTCAGAGAGGTGGGCTGAGATTTACATCAAAGAGATTGTCCGCCTTCATGGTATCACATTTTCCATCATTTCAGACAGAGGTACACAGTTTACATCACGGTCCCGGAGAGCCGTACATCAGGAGTTGGGTGCTAAGGTGGAGCTTAGCACAACCTTTCACCCTCATACGGACCGGCAGTCCAAGCGCCCGATTCAATTTCTAGAGGACATGCTCCGTGCTTGTGTGATGGAGCTTGGAGGGTCATGGGACCAGTTCTTGCCACTTGCGGAGTTTTCTTACAACAACAGTTATCAGTCCAGCATTCATATGGCACCGTATGAGGCTCTTTATGGTAGGCGGTGTCGGTCCATATTGGGTTGGTTTGAACTCGACGAGGTCTGATTATTGGGTAGAGACTTGGTCCAGGATGCCCTATATAAGGTGAAGGTGATTCAGGATAGACTTCGCACAGCCCAGTCCAGACAGAAGAGTTATGCGGACCGGAAGGTTCGCGGTTTAGCATTCATGGTTGGATAGTGGGTCTTGATTCGGGTATCACCTATGAAGGGAGTCATGAGGTTCGGGAAGAAAGGCAAGCTGAGACCGATGTAAATTGGTCCTTCTGAGATATTTCGGCGTATTGGGGAGGTTTCTTATGATATTTCTCTACCTCCCAGCCTAGCAGGCTTTCATCCGGTATTCCACGTTTCGATGCTCCGGATCTATCTTCAGTTGGACAAGGATCTATCTTATGTTGAGGAGCCAGTTGCTATCTTGGACATGCATATCAGAAAGCTAAGGTCAAAGAACATTGCTTCAGTGAAGGTTTAATGGAGGGGTCAGCCGGTCGAGGAGGCGACTTGGGAGACCAAGCGGGATATGCGCAGTCGTTATCCTCATCTTTTCACAGCTTCAGGTGTGTATTTATACTCGTTCGATGAAAATGATTATTTTAAGAGGGGAAGGATGTAATGACCCAACCGGTAATTTTGAGAGTTAGAGCCTCGATCCTCTATTAACTGCTTCCCTCATATTTATTTCTTCTTTTGTGACTTGCCGGGAAGTTTCTTTTTTGTTTATGGAAGTGTTTGGGACACTTAGTCCCTAAATGGAGGTTTAAGCCTTAGGATTTGGACCATAGTCAGAACTGTGTGAAGACGATTCTGGAATGGAGTTCTGTCAATTCTGTTGGCTCCGTTAGTTGATTTTGGTTTTAGGGGCGTGTCCGGAGCGTGTTTTGGAGGTCTGTAGCTCATTTAGGCTTGAAATGGCGAAAGTCAAATTTTTACAGTTTTGGATCGGTAGTGGAATTTTCGGTATCGGGGTCAAAATCCGATTCCAAAAGTCGTGGTAGGTCCGTTGTGTTGAATATGACTTGTGCGCAAAATATGAGGTCATTCGGACATGGTTTGATGGGTTTCGGCATCGGCTGTCGAATTTGGAAATTTCAAGTCCTTGAAGTTAGAATCGGAGGCTGAATTGTTATTTTAACATTGTTTGATGTGATTTAAGGGCTCGACTAAGTTTGTATGGTATTTTAAGAGTGGTTGGTATGTTTGGTTGAGGTCCCATGGGCCTCGGGTGTATTTCGGATGCTTAACGGAATAAGATTTGGACTTAGGCCATTGCTGAAGTTTCAGGCTTCTGGTGTTCCCCACCGCAGGTGCGGTATCGCACGTGCGGGAGATGTAGCGGAGAAGTGGGTTTGGGCAGCCCAAGCTGGGTTCGCAGGTGCAAAGTGTTTTACGCAAAAGTGGCCTCGCTTCTGCGGAGGGAAGATACGCATGATCGGTGAGGTCGCATGTGCGGTTACTTGGTCGCAGGAGCACATCCACAGGTGCAGCCCTCATTTTCAAACCGCAACACCCAAGTAACTTAAGTCATTTTCGCACCTGCGATGGAAATTCCGCAGGTGAAGCGTCGCAGGTGCGATCCTTGGCCCGCAGGTGCGAGATCGCTGGGCAGAAAAGGGGAAATTTTTTGGGTTTATGCCATTCTTCACTATTTGACTTTGAGATCTCGGATTTAGGCGATAAATTGAAGTATTTTTAGAGGAAACTATTGGGTAATGACTCCTAACTCGCTTTTGGTTATATTCCATTAATCCATAGATGTTTTCTTCATTAAATTAAGGAATTTGAGTGAGGAAGTTGGGAAATTGGGGGAAAAGTTCCCAACCAAAAATCTGAGATTTGAGTGGGATTTAGGTGTTGGATTTGGATTCTTTTGTATGAGTGAACTCGTGAGTGAATGGGAGTTCTTATTTGGTAATTTTTACTCGATTCCAAGACGTGAGCCCGGGGAGGCTTTTGAGTGATTTTTCCAATTCCTTGATTTAACTTTGATTCCTTTCGTTAGAATTGTTTCTTGCAGTTGTATTTATATTATGATATTGGTTTTGATTATATATGGGCCATTCGGAGTCGGATACTCGTGGCAAGAGCGTGATTTCGTTATGATTTGAGCTTGGTTCGAGGTAAGTGGCTTGCCTAACCTTGTGTGGGGCAACCTCCCCGTAGGGTTGGTACTGTTGTTGATATTTGAGTGTCGTGTACGTGAGGTGACGAGTAAGTACACGGGCTATTTGTTGTAAAACCCGAGTTTCATTAAAAAGAAAATTTGTTTTTCTTCTTATTTGAACTTATTAGCTTGTGTAGCATTATGTTAGACTAAGAAAGCATGATTATTTGCCTTAACTGTTTACTCGAAATATGTGCAACATGCTTAGTTGTTTTACCTGCTTTTCCCTAGCTTACACTTAGGATAAAATGTGAGACTCCATGCTATGGTTATTGAATCTTGTCGTTGTGCTGTATATTTACTTTGGGACTACGGATCGGTATTTCGGGAGATCCCTCTGTACTACATATTTATTTTGGGACTACAGAACGGTATTCTGGGAGATCCCCATGTCTTGCATATTGACTTTGGGACTACAGAACGGTATTCCGAGAGATCACCATGCACATTTACGTTTGGGACTACAGGACGGCATCACGGGAGATCCCCTGTTGAACTGTTATGTTCTGAGCTGTGTTTTCCTTGATTCGTTCATTATTACATTTTAGTCTCTATTATTGTGATATCTCCTTTGTTTTGTTTCATTATTTATATATATGTTCCAGTAGGGCCCTGACCTCAGCTCTTCACTACTCAACCGAGGTTAGGCTTGACACTTACTGGGTAACATTGTGGTGTACTCAGCCTTTCCTTCACAAGTTTTCGTGTGTAGATCGAGTTACCTCTCATCCACCTCATTATTAGTGCAGTTGCAATAGCCCACCGGAGACTTAAAGGTATATCTGAACGCGCACGCAGATCCTCGGAGTCCTCCTCTACCATTTATTCTATTTTTCCTCCTTTATTTCTTTAGAATCTATGTGTAGCAGACAAATAGATAGTTTCTCTTAGAGCTTGTGACTCGTGATTCTGGGTTTTGCGAAGTATTGTGTATATTCGCGTACCGTTTTTACTTGTATATGCTGAGCGGCAATTTACCATTATGTAGTATCTATTTAAGCTTAGTTTTTTCATTGTTTCTTTATTTCTGTTATTTCAATGTTAATAGGCTTACCTAGTCGTAGCGACTAGGTGCCGTTATGACGTCTTACGGAGGGAAAAAATGGGCCGTGATAGATATAATTTTTTTAATTAGTGTTAATTTGATGACTGTTTGAAGAATTATAATATAAATATATAACGATTTCGATCATGTTAAATTTAATTTATGTCACAAAAATGACTACAATATTTGTAAATTTATCCCAGAGGATATGCACTTCAAATTAATATCGAATATATGTGCTAAAACTTTTTACGTATGAACCTGTTTCTTCTAAAAACCATATGAAGACCCTCTTTATTCCAAATCTCTAATAAAATATATAATTATTTTTATTGATGGCCTTTTGAAGAATCATAATAAAAATATATAATAAATATCATAATTTAATTATAAAAAAATCCATATATCAATAATTTTAGATTTAATATCATATTACACGAATTACTATAATTTTTGTAAGATTTTTTCAAAAGATATGCCTTTCAAATTAAGAAACGTGTTCCCCAATCGAAATGTGTATCGATCATTTTACCTTTTAAAAATAAATTTTAGAATTATAAAACTTATTATTTTCAAATATAACGACAAATGGAGTTAATCAATATTCGAATTATTTAAATACTAATTCCGCTTGAATAATGATATATAGAAACTAAATATACTCTTTCAAATATAATTTTGAGTCATTCTCCGATGTGTTTTACTAGCTTACTTTAGTATTCTTTTTTAATGTCTTTTCTCATTTTCAGGGCACTTTGATTTTGCGTTCATCTGAAAAAATTCATAGATTATTAGTTGTTTGCTACATGTGTGAAGTTTTATCCACTATTATGTTTTGAATGTTTATGTGTACTATTGAAACTGAAAATGAAGCATGCTAACTTTATATATTAAAAAAGTGGCATAAATTTTAAGTTGAATTATTAACTGATGATTGAGGATTTCTACGAGACGTTTTGTTCTTAATTCAGTTAGTTATATATTCAGTCAGTATTAATGACTATTGTCAGGAACTTATTCTTTTATTTCATAACTCAAATACTCATTGAGATATGACATATGCGTAATGTGCATACCCTAAATGATTTTTTATTATATTGAACGTAATTCTTATTGGATAAAAATTATATTTACAATTCAATATTTAAAACTTGGGATTAGCTATTATTAAGATTTTGAATAACAACAAAAAAATATCTTTAACGTTACATACAATCCTAATTAACCAAAAAAGTCTTTGATTTAACTAATTTGCGAAAAATTCAAGTCATTTTTTTCAAAATTTATAATAAAATAGATTATAACATAGTAGTAAGAGTCTAACTGTTAAAAATACAAACGTTAAAAATAATAAGAATGAAACATTAGAAGACAAAATATATTCTAAGTTAGTTGCCATTAATAATTTTATTTAAGGTATTCGTTCAAATAAAAGAAAACTCCCTATATTTTTCTCTGTACAAAGTTACTTATTATAAAATATTAACTTAATATTGATATTTTAAAATATAGCATTTGATAACTTGATTTACATGTTCTTCATATATATATATATATATATTTTACTGATTGACACTAATCACACATACAACGCTCGTATACAAAAGTTAGTACATATTAAATGGACTAAGCTAATAAAGAGATCTCAGATTTTATTCAAAATTGTAAGGAAACGATTTTGTGATTGAGAACATTTTTTATAGCAATATTGCATAACTAATTGGCGAAATGGGATTAAAGTCTGCTATTGTATATATACTAAGGTGGAAACTTAGCCGCACTCGATCTTGGCAGCAATTTATCCTAATTTACTATAGTTAAGTAATGATAATCAAAGACAAAATATTCATATTAATCAATTATAGTTTAAACAATGTATGTGATATATTTTATGTATTTATTGAATTGGTGTAAATGTCATATGTGGATGGATTCTTAACGATGAGATTATCACCGAAATTGATAAGCAAAAAAAAAAAAAAAAAAAAAAAAAAAAACATACAAGTACATCATTTTCTACCTATTTTAATATCCTAAAACGAATACCTTTAACATATTAATGTGGATTAAGCTAACTAAGATTTTAAAATTTTAATTTACATCTATGACTCTGAGGATTTGGCCCTAAAAAAAGGATTTGGCCAGTTGAGACCCCTTTTTAAAAAGCTAAATTGCACATCTAATTAGCAAATTGGGATTAAATGATCCATCGTTGGGTCAAATGGGTTATGAGTTGTTTATTGACTTAATTCAATATAATGAGCCGGTCTGTCGTTTTGAGAATTTGCACTTCGCTCGGTAGTTTACGGTATGAGTAGCTCCGTATGATGTATTATGGCTTATGTGAATCGTCAATTTTGGGTTTTACGTTATTCGGAGTTGGTTTAAAAGAATGAATTTCATTGTTGAAGCTTTAAGTTGAAAGAATTGACCAAGTTTGACCTTTTGTGAATTTGACCTTGGAACGAAGCTTTGATGGTTCCAATAGGTCCGGTTGGTGATATTGGACTCGAGCGTATGCTCAGATTTGCATTTGGATGTTTCTAGAAGGTTTCGGCACAAATTGACGAAAATTAGAAATTTGAAGGTTTGGAAAGTTCATAAGTTTGTCTGGAAGTTGACTTTGAGGATATCGGATTTGGATTGTGGTTCCGGAAATTGGAGTAGCTTCATTATTTCATTTGGGACTTGTGTGCAAAATTTGAGTTCATTCCGGGATGAATTGATATGTTTCGGCGCGAGTTTTGAAAATTGAAAGTTCAAAGTTCATATATTTTGATTGAGGTGTGAATCGTCATTTTGATGTTGTTATGTGTGATATGTGGCCTCAAGTAGGTCTGGATTATGTTATTGGACTTGTCGGTATATTTGGACGGGGTCCCGAGTGGCTCGGGTGAGTTTCAGACGAGGTTCGGATTATTTCATCTCATTTTGGATTTTTGCTAAGTTGCTGGTTCTGGTATTCCAAACCTGCGACTGGTATTTCACAGGTGTGATGGGCGCAGAAGCGACAAAGGCATCGCAGAGGTGAGGTGAGTGCTGGGTGAGGAAGACCGCAAAAGCGGAGATTTGGGCACACATGCGGATGCACAGGTGCGAGGTGATGGAGCGCATGAGCGAGGTTTTTCGCAGGTGCGAATGGTGGCTCGCACCTGCGATGTCGCAGAAGCAGATATATTATCCACAGGTGCGAGGGTCGAGTCCTCATCTGATTCCGCAGAAGCGAAGGTTATGTCGGAGAAGCAAAGCCGCTAAAGCGGCTAATGTGCCGCAGGTGCAAAAATGCTGGCAGAAGCTATAAATCGAGGGTCTTGGTCTTTTCTTCATATTTTGAGATGTGGGACTCGGATTAAAGCGATTTTTGGAGAAAATTTCACCATATGAAGCGGGGTAAGTGTTCTCTACTCGGTTTTGGTTATATTTCATGAATCTATCTTCGTTTTAAGCGATTGGTTGATGAATTTAAAGAGAAATTTGGGGGGTTTTGGCCTAAAGTTTCATAATATGAATTTTTGAGTTTTGAACATCGAATTCGAGTCGGATTTGAGTGAAACTAGTATGGTTGGACTTGTAATTGAATGAATTGTTGGATTTTATGAGTTTTGCTGGGTTCCGAGGCACGGGCCCGAGTTTGAGTTTTGGCCGATTTTGGGTTTTGATTGAGGATTCCATCTTTATCACTTGGAATTGTTTCCTTAGGCTGTATTTGATGTATTTTAGTTGCTTTTGGCTAGTTTTGAGCCATTCAGATGACTCTATATACGTGATGGCATCTTTGGAGCATCGCTTGGCTTGCTCGGCACTGGTATTATCTTGTTCGAGGTAAGTAACTCTTCTAAACATAGTGCTGAGGGTATGAAACCCCGTAATACGTGGTATGTTATTGGTATTGTGGTGATGCACATGCTTGGTGATTGTCACGACCCCAAATCGACAAGGGTCGTGATGGCGCCTATCGTGAAACTAGGCTAGCCCTCTAACACAATGAAATCAACAGGAAAATATATCCTCATATTCTGATAAAGATTTCGGTTTTAGGACAAGTTCAACAAGAAGGTAATAATCCAAACGATCAAAATCTAATACCGACCCAGGCCTCTGGAGTCAACTGTCATGAGCATCTAAGACGGTAAATACAACGTATAAGACAATGACTTTGCTACTAACATAAATCCAAAGTGTGAAAATCTATGAACTGGGAACGGAAAGGAGATGAGCTGGGGACGCTGAGCAGCTACCTCGATCCACGAAAAAACTCCAAGCACGTCAGAAATCAAACTAGCGAGATGGCCCGGTACCTGGATTTGCACACAGGGGTGCAGGGAGTAACGTGAGTACGCCAACTCAGTAAGTAACCAAAGTAACTAAAAACTTGGGTGTAGTGACGAGCTTTTATAAATCAGAATTTCATAAAAGCAGTAATTCAACTTTTATTAGAAAAGATCAGTATAAAGAAGACTGAGAAAAATAGTAAATTTCACAGTGTAACAGCCTCTCAGGCATAGTATCACTCATAAAAAGGTATCTCAGTCACTCGTGAATTACACTATCAGTATTCAATGCTCACACTAAGCACTCTCACTCAACAGGTACCAGGTATCCACACAACTGCTGCGGCGTGCAGCCCGATCCACCTAAAATACACTGTGGCGTGCTGCACGATCCATATAACATATAGTCAACTATGCTCATCGGGGGTGTACAGACTCCGGAGGGGCTCCTACAGTCCAAACACTATGTTGATGCGGCGTGCAGCCTGATCTAATATACATATGCTGCGGGGTGCAGCCCGATCCACATAATATCTGTTGCGGCGCGCAGCCCAATCCAAATAATATTTGCTGCGGCGTGTAGCCCGATCCATAACTATACTCACAAATCTCGGCTCTCGACCTCGCTCAGTCATCCTCTCAAGCCACTCGGGCAACTCATCTCAACATCACGGGGCTTAGCCCAAAATACCTCACAGTACTCTAAACAGTGTAATAACAGTGAAAATAGCGACAAGTAGTAAGCCTGACTGAGTTCAAGTCAATTACGGCTTACTAGTCGCTACGGGACGGACCAAGTCACGATCCTTATCGATGCACGCCCACACGCTCGTCACCTAGCATGTGCGTCATCTCATTTATCAACACAATGTGAAATACCTGAGTTTCATACCCTCAGGTCTAGAGTTACAATCGTTACTTACCTCAATGAAGTGCGCGGACTTGGTCAACCGATCCACAATGACCCATATAGCATCAAATCTCCTCGAAGTCCGTGGGAACCCAACTACAAAGTCCATGGTGATCCGTTTCCACTTCCACTACGGAATATCTAACCTCTGAAGCAATCCACCTAGCCTCTGGTGCTTATACTTGACCTACTGGCAGTTGAGACACCTAGCTACGAACTCAACAATATCCTTCTTCATCCGCCTCCACCAATAATGCTGTCTCAAATCCTGGTACATCTTCGCGACACCCCGATGGGTGGAATACCGCGAGCTATGAGCCTCTACTAAAATCAACTCTTGAAGCCCATCCACATTGGGTATGCAAATACGGCCCTGCATCCTCATGACCCTGTCATCCCCAATAGTCACATCCCCGGTATCACCTCGACAGACCCTGTTCTGAAGGACTAGCAAGTGTCGGTCATCATACTAGCGTGCTCTAAACTTATCATAAAGAGAAGACCTGGAGGATACACAAGCCAATACTCGTGGGGGCTTTGATAAATCCAATCTCACCAACTGACCCGCTAAGACCTGAACATCAAGTGCTAAAGGTCGCTCTGCTGCTGGAAGGTAGGGTAGACTCCCCAAACTCTCTACTCTGCGACTCAGGGCATCGGCCACTACATTGGCCTTCCCCGGATGATATAGAATAGTGAGGTCATAATCCTTGAGAAGCTCCAACCATCTCCTCTGACGTAAATTCAAGTCCTTCTGCTTTAGCAGATACTGCAAACTATAGTGATCAGTGAAGATCTCACAATGCACTCCATACAAATAATGGAGCCATATCTTCAAGGCATGAACAATGGCAGCTAACTCAAGATCGTGCACTGGGTAATTCTTCTCATGCACCTTCAACTGTCTAGACGCATAGGGAATCACCCTACAGTCCTGCATCAATACTGCTCCCAAGCCAATTGTAGGGGCATCACAGTAAAATGTATAAGAACCTGAACATGTAGGCAAAACCAACACCGGAGCTGTAGTCAAAGCTGACTTGAGCTTATGAGATCTCTCCTCACACTCCTCAGTCCACCTGAACTGAGCACCCTTATGGGTCAGTCTGATCATGGGTGTTGCAATACATGAAAATCCCTCTACGAAACGGCGATAGTACCCTGCCAAACCAAGGAAGCTGCAAATCTCGGTAGCTGACAACGGTCTAGGCCAACTCTGTTGAGGACACTTCCTCCTCATATGCCCAAACTTCCTCCTCAGCAGAGTTGGATCCTCAGCAGAGATGGACCTCCCAGAAGATGAGGACACTTCCTCCTCATATGCCCAAACTCTTCACACTCATAACAACTCCCTGGTGCAGGAGACGGGGACTAAAGGGAACCCTTGGAACTAGCATAACCACTCGAAGAACCATGCATGGAGGAACCCTGAATAGATTGTGCCTGAGATGAACTCTGAGCTGGGAGAGCACTGAATTATTAGCGGCCTGGATGAGAATCACGGAGAACCTACCTCGATGATGCACCGCTATAAGCTGGGCGAACTGGTTGAGGAGGCCTAAATGGGCGGCCTCTATTGCGCTGAAACTGCCCCCTGGAAGGAGTACCACTGAAACTACCAGATCCACGAAGCCTCTTGGCCTCCTTCTCCTCTCGCTCCTGACGGCGAACAGACTCAATATCTCGAGCAATATCAACAATCTGCTCCAAGGTAGCACCTGATACTCTCTCCCTAGTCATCAAAATACGAAGCTGGTAAGTGAGGCCATCCACGAACCTCCGGATCCTTTCCCTATCAGTAGGGACTAACTCAGCAGCATGACGAGCCAACTCTAAAAAATGCATCTCATATTGCGTCACCGATATCTCTCCTTGACGCAACTTCTCAAACTGCTTGTGCTGCTCCTCCCTGTGGGACTAAGGGACATACTTATCCAAAAGGATAGTGGAGAACTGCTACCAGGTGACGGGTGCTGAACCAACAGTCCGACGCCTCTCAAAAGACTCCCACCAAGTTAAAGCCGCACCAGAAACCTAAAATGTAGAAAATGAGACCCCACTGGTCTCCAGAATCCCAGCAGTACAAAATACCCTCTCACACTTATCCATAAAACCCTGGGCGTCCTCGCCCTCTATATTGAGTTTATTAGAAAAACTCAATATAAAGAGAGTGATAAAAACAGTAAATTTCACAATGTAACAGCCTCTCAGGCACAATATCACTCATAAAAAGGTCTCTCAGTCACTCGTGAATTACATTATTGGTATTCCATGCTCACACTAAGCACTCTCACTCAACAGGTACCAGGTATCCACACAATTGTTGCGGCGTGCAGCGCGATCTACCTAAAATACACTGCGGCGTGCAACCCGATCCATATAACATATAGTCGACTGTGATCACTGGGGTGCACAGACTCTAGAGGGGATCTTACAGTCCAAGCACTATATTACTGCGGCGTGCAGCCCAATCCAATATACATATGTTGCGGCGTGCAGCCTGATCCACATAATATCTGTTGTGACGTGCAGCCCGATCAATATAATATATGTTGTGGTGTGCATCCCGATCCATAACTATCATCACAAATCTCGGCTCTCGGCCTCACTCAGTCATCCTCTTAAGCCACTCCGGCAACTCATCTCAACATCACTGGGCTCAGCCCAAAATACCTCACAGTACTCTAAACAGTGTAATAACAGTGAAAATAGCGACAAGTAGTAAGCCTGACTGAGTTCAAAAATTATTTACTAACGTAGTGTGAGAATAGTGTAAAAATACCCTTGAGGGTCTAAACAGATCGGCACAAGGCCCCAAATATGGCTTACAACCCATAAATAATTATAAGTCTCTAAAATATAGGTTATTTGATGATTTCAAATCAATTATACGGCTTATTTGTCACTACGGGATGGACCAAGTCACGATCCCTATCGGTGCACGCCCACACTCTCGTCACCTAGCATGTGTGTCACCTCATTTATGAACACAGTGTGAAATACCAGGGTTTCATACGCTCAGGTCTAGAGTTACAATCGGTACTTACCTCAAAACCGGCTAAAATTACTAGTCTGCAGTGCCTTTGCCTCTAGATTCTGCCTCCGAGTGCTCCAAATCTACCAAAAATCATATTTATATCATTATTATATGCCAATGAATGGAACCCATTCGAAAATTATCAGAATTACCCAAAAATCCCGAAATTTCTCAAACGCGACCCTTAGTCCCACGTTTCGGAACTTGATAAAATTTACACCACAAGAATCCTCATCCTCCCACGAGTCTATACATACCAAGAACACTGAAATCAGAGTCCAAATGACCCCTCAAATTCCCATTTTAAGGTTTCTTAATCACAAGCCCTAATTACCCATTTTTAGCACTGATTTTCTCCAATTTTCACCACTAATCAGACCTTTAATCACATATAAACGAGTTTTAAGTCCAAAATCCTTACTTCAATGAAGAACTATCGATTTCCCTCTTCAAAAACCCTTCAAAAGCTTCAAACCCGTAAGAAAATTGTGAAAGAAAGGCCAAAATTTGCTAAGGACCCTTTTTATATGGTCTGTCAAGGGATTTCCGCACCTGCGGCCTAAATCTCGCACTTGCGATCCCAGGTGCGCACCTGCGAGAAAACACTTAAAGTCGATTTTTCGCACCTGCGACTTTATTTCCACACCTGCGACACCGCAGGTGCGGCCCCATATCCGCATCTGCGACCTTCACTGATCCAGCCAATTTCTGCATTTGCGGAGCCTTGTCCGCTTCTGCGGGCCCGCACCTGCGGACAGGGGACTGCAGGTGCGGTCACACCAGGTTCAGCAGTATCAACTGCTATTTCCAACTTGAAATCCTCCGATGGCTATCCGAAATCATCCCGAGCCCCTCGGGACCCCAACCAAAAATACCAACAAGTCCCATAACCTCATTCACACTTAGTCGAGCCCTCGAAACACAAAAACAACGCAAAAACACCAAAAATCACATCAAATTCAAGCCTAATAACTTTGAAATTTCTAAATTTCACCAAGGATGCCGAAACCAACCAAAATACATCTGATTGACCTGAAGATTTGCACACATATCCAAAATGACATTACGAACCTGCTCCAACTTCTGGAATTCCATTCCGACTCTGACCGCTTATTTTCCACTGCCGACCGAAAATCGCCAAAAACTAACTCTCGTCAATTCAAGCTTAATTCTACACCGGACCTCAAAACTACATTCCAAATACACTCCTAAGTCCCAAATCACCTAACGAAGTTATCCGAGCCATAAAATCTGCATTCTGAGGTCGAGTCAACTCCCAGTTGACTTTTCCAACTATAAGGCTACTTTAAGAGACTAAGTGTCTCAATCCTTACTACAACCACTCCGAACCCGAACCACCCGACTCCAACACATCATAAATGACTTAGAAAATGCATAACAAGCCAGAAACAAGAATCAATGTGCAAATTCTATGGAACGATCGGCCTGGTCGTTACACTGATGTAAGTGTGGCGTGAACTATGTCAATTGAGACTCTGTTGCTTCCATGACACTGTATAGTGGTCCTACTTTGTTGATATCCGTGTTTTCACCATGTGATAAAGTATTTAAGCTGTCAATCATGTTAGATATCATGTTTAGGCATTATGTCGATACAATTTGGACCCATAGTAGTCGTTTCTTACTATCATCTCACTGATATTATTGATATTTCATACTTAGTCATATCTATTCATTCATACCATGTCTCAGTCTCAGTTATTATATATTGATTCATTTCATTGTCGGGCTAGTTTTATGACATTGTGAGCCTGTGAGTGAGACTAGAGAGATTAATGGTTGAGTGAGGCCGAGAGACTGCTTGTGAGGTATTGATATCATAACACGTGAGTTATCCGTGCGGATCATGATATTTGTATTATATCACGTGAGTTGTCCGTGTGGATTATGATATGATACTATAGCACAAGAGTTGTCTGTGCGAATCTTGATATGATACTATAGCATGTGAGTTGTTCGTGCAACACATGAGTTGTCTGTGCAGATTATAGCTCTTGGGCTGTAGGAGCCCCTCGTCTTCACACCCCCAGTGAGCGCAGTCAACTATATATATGTGTGGATCGGGCAACAAGCTGCAGCGGCTCTTGTACATCGCTGAGTGATTGAGTGTGATGAACATTGAGCATAGTGAGAGAGAATGCGAGACAGTGAGATTGATTACTCTGAGAGTGTGAGTATATGAGCTCATCATTGAGATGCATTGCATTTGACATGTGTACTTGATATACATGCATAGAGATGAATTTCCTTCTGCTACCCAGTTTTGGGGACATTTATGATTTTACATGTATCTTAACATGTAGACATAGAGATGTATACTTTCCTCATGCTATCGGAAAATGAAACATCATACTTATATTTGAAAGAATTTATGGGAAATTTCACAGTTTTCAAACTTACTCATATTTTGGAACTTTCGGTAAAAGATTTGATTACTTGATTAGTTTTCAAATCATTATTTGATTATTGTATTATTTTGGCACTCCTATTTTCTGGAACTGTGAATGAGCTGAGCATTTTACTCCTGAGATACCTCTTTTATTACTTGTGTTATGATGTTATGAACTGTTGTGGAATATTGGTATTGGACCCGACCTTTGTGATAGCTCATCACTATTTTCGACCTAAGGTTAGGTTTGTTACTTACTTAGTACATGGGGTCGGTTGTACTCATACTACACTTCTGCACCTTGCGTGTAGGTGATAGCTTTTGATGCTGCTATGTTCGACGGGAGCTGAATTGAAGATGTACCTGTGCCCCGGTTGTAGCTGTCTCTTGTTTATGGTAGCCTTAGATTAATAAAACTCTATTTATGTACTTTTCAAACAAAAAATGTATTTATTTCATTTCAGTTTTGTAAAATCTATTCTTAGAAGCTCATGATTTGTACCACCACTCATTGGGAAATGTATAAGATTCAGATAATTTTCCTTACTTTATTGTCTTGTTAATATTATTTGAATTGGATAGTTATTCATTATCTTTCCTAGAGGGTTAGGTTAGGTGTCCTCACGACTAGTGGATTTGGGTTCGTGACAAGTTGGTATCAGATCTCTAGGTTCATAGCTTCTACAAGTCATGAGCAAGTGTCTAGTAGAGTCCTGCGGATCGGTATGATGACGTCTATACCTATCTTCGAGAGGCTACAAGACATTTAGTATATACTTCCCATCTTTCTTTCCTTATCGTACGTCGTTGATTAAGCTTTAAGCGTAACCCTTTGAATTTGAATTCCTTCCACACATCCATATGTGCACATGAGTGCATGGTATCAGATGTGCAATGCCGGCTTGTGATTCAATGATTGAGGTGCGAGATGTAAATTTGGCATGCTGATGATGGTCCAGTCTGGAGGACTTGAGGCCCGGTTTTGGCGGTAGCCTGAGCATGGAGGTTTTGATTCTGTGAGCACATGCCTTTTGGGTTTATATGTCTGTTGGTGTCCCTATTAGTCGGATTTGTGATTGGATGACTATGTGGTGAGCATGATGTGACTGCGAGATGTGTTCAGATTGTTCGACTGGGACGAGAAGAGTTTACTTGAGATATAGTAAGGACTATTGGGTGTTTGATTTATGCCTTCATTTGGTGTATGGTCTCGAGTTATGGGTGTGTTGAAGAACCTCTCATGTCGTTTATTTGTGGAGTGAAGTAGATTTTTATGTCGTGTTGAGTTCAGAATCTGGAGGATTAAGTGATTGCTTTGTGGTTGTGGCTTTGTAAGGGTATAAGAGATGTCTGTTGAGGATAAGCAGGTGGGTTATCTCCTACGAGGTGTCCTGAGGTTGTGTGATACATATGATGTTTTGTAGAGAGTTCTCTTTTACTAGTGAATGATATATGTTGCAATTTGAGTTTTTATCTCTTGTGGAAGTTGGCTTGACGGTTACAAGGGTGAATGCGAGATTTGCAAATAATTTGAAGTATTAAATAGTTCTCGTTACAGGAGCTCAAGAAAGATTTAGTTGGATCTCACCGCGGTATTATCGCAGTAATAGAGTATGGGCATTGTGAGCCATTGTGTGTTTTGATCTATGTCTTTGAGCCAAGTGGGGGATTCCGCTATCAATGAGTTGAATGCACGATTATATGTTGTATTGGTTTCGGTTTGAGGTGTACTAGTGAACCAATTATGACTGCAGGGGTTGAGATTGAGGATAACTCGAGTAAGGGAATTCTTGGATACATGCTGCATTACACTCTATGGGTATACGGGAATCATAAAATAATTGAGTGGTTATTCGTGAAGGATGTAGTGTGCATGGAGTAGGAATTGCTCGATTTTTTAGGATTGTGGGTTACTCCCTTGGGTGTTGGTGTGCTAATGGGGCACATGTCATTCGGTCTGTTTGGTCAGTTTAATTAAGATTTGAGTAGAGTGGATGACTCTCGAGAATGGTTCTAATGGATTCAAGATTTATATGTAGCGATTTGGAATTTTCAAGAAATACGGCTAGAATCTGAGAGTTTCATTGGATGGTGTCGAGACTGTGGCATTTTTATACCATTGTGGATTATGCATTTCAGCATCAAGAAGGTGAAGGATATAGTTTTAGGTTCACATAAGGTCTCTTTAGAATGGGTGTCTTGGTTGTGGTGCTTTGGGGTGCTTAAGAGGGAAGTAAACCGCTTATGGGCCTTAGGGCATTGTGATTTTATACAAGGGTATCTTGTATGGTGAATTTTGGTTAAGGATCATGGTGTTCTAGCAAAGAGAATTATATAATTGAAGGCAACTTGGAAAGGACTTGGAGAAATAGGACAGCTTGGTAGTAGGTTGGATCAGCATAGTAATGGATATAATCTGTTCTTTGGGTACTTATGACATGGCTAGTCTTTTCAGGTGTTTCGTGGAAATGTTCTTGGGTTTTGGCGAGCCGTGTGGCTGAGTTGAGTTAGAGAGATTCTCTTCTGATAGCTTGCTTATGTGCAAATGGGCTTTGAAGAGTTCTCAATGGTTTTTACCACGGTACGAGGAGTATATTTCCTACTGGCTTGAGGAGTAGGTGGTGTATAGTGAATTCCTTCTGGATGAAATAAAATGGAAGGTCCTTGGATAATTGAGTATGTAGTTGCTTGTGACTTGGAGTGGATTATGACATTCTCGTATTTTTCATATAATGGCATGGTATATGCATTGTGTCGTGTGGGATTGAGATTTACGTGAGCGAGATCCCAGTTCAGTTTTGGAGGGAAGGTCATAAATTCGTAGGCAACATGGACGGTTTCAGATAGGTAAATGATAATATTATATGGTATGGCTTGATGAGAGTATACATTTCAGAAGGGGCAATGTGTTTTGATCAATGGATACTTCACTGGTACTACGACACTCTCCTAGCTGATCAACTGCTCTTATTCAAATTTTTCTATGTGGAACAGAAGAATTTTAGAAGTATCCCTTGTAGGATAATCGTGTATGAGAGATGTGTTAGACATTCTGGTGGTGGAGTTAGGATAAGTTATGGTGATTCGTGTGTTCTATGGATTTGGAGACTGGGGGTTCTCAAGAGTAAATTGTTTCATGGTTTTGGACTGTGAAGTCATGGTCGAAGCTAGCAAGATGATAGTATGTGTTATGATTAAGTCATTGTGGGCTTTCGGAGGTTTATTTATCTAATTGCTGCACGGAGTTGATTTGGTGGTCCATTGGTAGGCCCAATTAGGATGTGTATTCTACACCGAGCCAGATTGGTTGGCTCCATACTGCTATTGTTGAGGGATGTACCATTCGGTTGGTGTTGAGATTATTCGTGTTCTGATAGGTTCTGTGAGTTACTCTACTATTCTACGAGGGGTTGATATTCATTGATTGTATGCACACATGGTGCGGTTCTATTGTGGTCTTATGGCGGAATTTGAGCAAGATGAATAATTGTGTATTACATGATTAATGGCGTATTAGTTATGTTATCTCGGGTTTAGGGTGGTATTGTGTCATCTGATTCTCCGTGGGTATGGTAATGCACTTTGGGTACTTGATGTCGGATTGCGCGTGGTTATTGATTTTGAGCATGATGGCTGAGGTATTTCATATGGATCACTGTTTGGATGTGGTCATGCATTGTAGCAGAGTTATGTTGATATATGAGTCGTTGTGTTAGATTCATGTGTTTTGGTTCTACGGTGTGTGATAGGTTCTTAGCATTGCGTGGTAGTGGTACCCGTTAAGCTTGCGGGATGGTCCTCTTGTTTGAGTCATTTTCGTGATTGAGCACATTTGGATTGTTGCTTATTGGTGCATGGATTGCACGGTTTGTGGATCTGGGTAGTATTGGTGTTGCGTGTCAGTGGAGTAGTTAGTATCTGATAAGATGAAGTCATCAGATTTGGGATGGGTGCTATCGGATTTGATTGTGATTTATTTGGAATGATAATATCGGAAGTCGTCTTAGGAATTGACTATAGTTCTTGTTGAAGGAGAGGGAGCTCCACGGCTTGTTGATTTAATGAATGGTTTGATTTCCTGCGTGTTCTTTCATTATCGGCAGTGTACGAACATTTTAGAATGAGGTTTTGTCAGGTATGACATTTATTACTGGGATTGGGTTGTTCTGAGCAGTTACTATAATCGGAGATCTTGCTATGGTATTGGGGTTATGTGGTATATCTTGTGATTGTAGCTTGAGTTATGGTTGTGGTTTGGTACAGCTAGTTCAGACTTATACAACGTGTAGGTTATGAGATTCAGATCTTATAAGAAATTTCGGATGTTGGAAAAACTAGATTCTAAGGCTTATGGGCTAGGTTGAATTGAGAAATTTCAGTTATGTTGTGTTATCGGACCTATATGAGATAGGGTGACATGGGATCACCCCCGGGTATGTGCATGGTAAGGTTGGACGATGGTTTGATGGTTTTGGGAACAACTCTTGGCCCGTTCGAGGACAAGCGTATGTTTAGGTAGGGGAAAATGTAACGACCCAAGCGGTTATTTTGAGCATTTGCACTTTCCTCAGTAGTTTACAGACATGAGTAGCTCCGTAAGATGTATTATGACTTATGTGAATCGCTGGTTTTGGGTTTCAGGTTATTTGGAGTCGGTTTGGAAGAAAAAATTTCATTGTTGAAGCTTTAAGTTGAAAGAGTTGACCAATTTTGACTTTTTTGTGAATTTGACCCCTGAAGGGAGTTTTGATGGTTTGGATAGGTCCAGATGGTGATTTTGGACTCAGGTGTATGCTTGGATTTGCGTTTGGATGTTTCTAGAAGGTTTCAGCACAAATTGGTGAAAATTGGAAATTTGAAGGTTTGGAAAGTTCATAAGTTTGACTGCAAGTTTACTTTGAGGATATCAGATTTGTATTGTGGTTCTGGGAATTGTCATAGCTTCGTTATGTCATTTGGGACTTGTGTGCAAAATTTGGGTTCTTTCTAGGATGATTTGATATATTTCGGCGCGAGTTATAGAAGTTGAAAGATCAAAGTTCATCGATTTTGATTTGAGGTGAGAATCTTCGTTTTGATGTTGTTATGTGTGATTTGAGGTCTCAAGTAGGTCCGGGTTATGTTATTTGACTTGTCTGTATATTCGGACAGGGTCCCGAGTGGCTCGGGTGAATTTCAGACGAGATTCAGATCATTTCATCGCATTTTGGATTTTTGCTATGCTGCTTGTTCTGGTGTTCCACACCTGCTACTGTTATTTTGCAGGTACCATGGACACAAAAGCAACAAAGGCGTCGTAGATTCGAGGTGAGTTTTCGGTGAGGAAGACCGCAGAAGCGGAGATTTGGGCGCACATGCGGATGCGCAGGTGCGAGGTGATGGGGCGCAGGAGCGAGGTTTTTCGCAGGTGCGGATGTTGGCTCGCGCCTTCGATGTCGCAGAAGTGGATATGTTGTCCGTAGGTGTGAAGGTCGAATCCTCAGCTGATTCTGTAGAAGTGGAGGTTATGTCATAGAAGCGATGCCGCAGAAGCGGCTAATGTGCCACTGGTGCGTAAATGCTGGCAGAAGCTATAAATTGAGGGTCTTGGACTTTTCTTCATATTTTGAGATGTGGGACTCGGATTGGAGCAATTATTGGAGCAAATTTCACCATATTGATTGGGGGTAAGGGTTCTCTACTTGGTTTTGGTTATATTTCATGAATCTATCTTCATTTTTAGCAATTGGTTGATGAATTTAAAGAGAAATTTGGGGGTATTGGCCTAAAGTTTCATAATATGAATTTATGAGTTCTGAACATGAATTGGAGTCGGATTTGAGTGAAACTAGTACGGTTGGACTTGTAATTGAATGGGTTGTCGGATTTTGTGAGTTTTGTTAGGTTTCGAGGCACGAGCCCGGGTGTGATTTTTGGCCGGTTTTGGGTTTTGATTGAGGATTCAATCTTTATCATTTGAAATTATTTCCTTGGGCTATATTTGATGTATTTGAGTTGCTTTTGGCTATTTTTGAGCATTTCAAAGGTCGCTACGCGTGTGATGTCATCTTTGGAGCATCGCTTGGCCTGCTCGACACTGGTATTAGCTTGTTCGAGGTGAGTAACTCCTCTAAACTTAGTGTTGAGGGTATGAAACCCCGTAATACGTGTTATGATATTGGTATTGAGGTAACATACATGCTAGGTGACAAGCGTATGGATTGCACCATGTGAATTGGGACTCTATTGCTTCCATGGCACTGTATAGTGGTTTTACTTTGTTGATATCCGTGTTTCCACCATGTGATAAAGTATTAAGATGTCAATCATGTTAGATATCATGTTTAGGCATCATGTCATTACTGTTTGGACCCATAATAGTCGTTTCTTACTGTCCTCTCACTGATATCATTCATATTTCGTACTCAGTCATATCCATGCATTCATACCATGTCGCAGTCTCGGTTATTATATATTGATACATCATATCATCGTTGTCGGGCTAGTTTCATGACATTGTGAGCCCGTGAGTGAGACTACAGAGATTGATGGCTGAGTGAGGCCAAGAACCTATTTGTGAGGTATTGATACCATATCACGTAAGTCGTTCGTGTGGATCATGATATTTATATTATAACACGTGAGTTGTCCGTGCGGATTTTGATATGATACTGTAGCACGTGAGTTATCCGTGAAAATCTTGATGTGATACTATAGCACGTGAGTTTTCCGTGCAACACGTGAGTTGTCCATGCTGATTATAGTGCTTAGGCTGTAGGGGCCCCTCCGGAGTCTGCACACCTCCAGTGAGCGCAGTCAACTATATATATATATATATATATATATATATATATATATATATATATATATATATATATATATATATATAGGTGGATCGGGCTGCACGCCGCAGTGGGTATTCTACAACACTGAGTGATTGTGTGTGATGAACAATTATCATAGTGAGAGAAAATGCGAGACAGTTAGATTGAGTACTCTGAGAGTATGAGTACATGAGCTCATCATCGAGATGCATTACATTTGACATGCGTACTTGAGATACATGCATGGAGATGCATTTCCTTCTACTACCTAGTTTTGGGGACATTTATGATTTTACCTGTATCTCAACATGTAGGCATAGAGACGTAATTTCCTCGTGCTATCTGAAAATGAAACATCATACTTATTGTTGAAAGTATTTTTCGGAAACATCACAGTTTTCAAACTTACTCGTATTTTGGCACTTTCGGTAAAAGATTTGAATTTCACTGAGATACTTGAAAAGCATTCCTAATTTCTGGAACTGTGATTGAGTTGAGCATTTTATTCCTGAGATACTTCTTTTATTACTTGTATTATGTTGTTATGAACTGTTGTGGAATATTGGTATTGGACCCGACCTTTGTGTTAGTTCATCACTGCTTTCAACCTAAGGTTAGGTTTGTTACTTACTGAGTACATGGGGTCGATTGTACTCATACTACACTTCTGCACCTTGCGTGCAGATGTTGGTTGTTGATGTTGTTGTGCTCAATGGGAGCTGGATTGAAGATGTACATGCGTCCCGGTTGTAGCTGCCTCTTGTTCCTGGTAGCCTTAGATCTATAAAACTCTATTTATGTATTGTTCAAACAAATTATGTATTTATTTCATTTCAGCTTTGTAAATCTATTCTTAGAAGCTCATGATTTGTACTACCAGTCCATGAGAAATGTATAAGATTCAGATAATTTTCTTTACTTTATTGTATTTTTAATAATTTTGGAGATAGTTATTAGTTGGCTTACCTAGCGGGTTGGGTTAGGTGCCATCACGACTAGTGGATCTGGGGTCGTGACAGTCAATATGTTTGAACTCAAAATGATCCATAAATTAATTATTGGGCCAACGTACCCGGCCATACATAAGGTTCAGTAGAACCATACCCGGCCACGTGGAGCTCGATAAAACCCAACTGATCAGTAGTTGCACAATAGATTTTGTACCAGCCGACTATAGTGTTGATCAGTAAAGTAAAATAGATACATAAAAATAATGCATGTGTCACGACCCAAACTGATGGGCTGCGACGGGTACCCGGTACCTTACTCGACCGAGTACCAACGTAATGTATTATTACATCATCATATACACGTGACATACGGGCCTAATAGGCCAACATAATCATTTATAAACTCAAAATATAGGCCGACAAGGCCGTACAATCTTCCACGTATACGACATATGTCTACAAGACTCTAAGAGTACATAAATGTCATAAAGGTCATGATAGAGTCCCGCCATACCAAACAATACTCGTCTAAATCATACTAACCAAACAAGCGACTCCGAAGCAAATTGAGCGCACCAACAAATTCCGCTGAGATGATAGCCTACTTGGAGGGCTCTCAACCTGTCTATCGGGACCTGCGGGCATGAAATGCAGCATCCCCAGGAAAAGGGGGCGTCAGTACAAATAATGTACCGAGTATGTAAGGCACATAAATAAGTACATAAGAGACATGGAAGAAATATAAAGCACATGACTCAAACTGTAAGCCTGAATAGCTTTGTAAATCATAAATTACTTTTAGCGTCATGCATATGCATATGAATGTCATGTCGTGCATAGGTACATGTTTCATAACATCATCAGCCTCTGAGGGCATATCATCATATCATATCGCCACTGTGGGAAAAATCATCATCATATACCAGTTGATCAGGTGGTGGCGTGTATATAACGCCATAACCTTTCCCATATCCCATATACATATATACATACATATATACGCGTATATAACGCCTTTTGAATATACATACATATATACGTGTATATAACACGGTTTGAACCATATTTCAGCCACTGTGGGCAACATCATCATCATCATCATATACCAGCTGATCAGGTGGTGGTACGTATATAACGCTGTAACCTTTTTCCCATATCCCATATACATATATTTACATATATACGCGTATATAAGGCCATCTGGTCATGGGTCAATGTGCATATGTAAATGCATGAAATGCATATGAAATACGTCAATAAAATCTCTCGGTACGTCATAAGTCCATTATGCCTCTGATTAATATCATGAAATAAACTTTACCAACATATGTATTTTCGATACCCATGAAAAGAAGATAATAATAGTTCACATGGGGAATCAAGAATATAGAGACCCCTAGTATTTCTATTAATAGAGTAATTTATGGAAATCATGAGTTTGCTCGTTTCTTCCGTATAATTTGGACCATGCAAAAAGAAAGAAGGGATAGCCTTAACATACCTAGAGTAGGGAAAAATTCGTATGAAATTCTTGAAAAAGGTTGAACCGTACTCTCTTAGAATCGCAAAATATCATGTTGCTACTGTGCTGAGAAAACTCGTTGGATTTATGTTGAAGGATGAAAATCTTCACTGCCGCAGTGAACTTAATGTGCTAAAGATAAATTTGAAATTGGTAAACATTGGGTGAAAATCAACAAGCTTCGTCTTAATATAAGAGGCAAGATAGAAAGAGGGGAAATGAATTTTTGTTATTATTGTAGTTATTCATATGTACAATTACATTGACAATGACGTTAAAAAAATATAGTAGGCCACAAAATATGTCTGATTTGAAGTTGACAAACAAAAATTACGAATGGTCTTGGAAGGATGGAGCAAAATTTATTAACTGATAAAAATGAAATGAATTTAAATACAAGAAAATGCATGAAAGGATTCATGTAATTAATTTATCTTAACTAAATGAAAAATGGATGTTGTGAGGTAAAAGATGATGATATCTTAAAATGAGAAGTGTTATAAAATGCTGACTTAGATACCAAAACCCTCTCAACGTGCCACCTTACAATTTTTAATTTAAAAGTCATATTATGACTATTGTATGAATGCCACGTCATGTTCTTATCCAAATTTGTGGTTTTTTTTTGGGATAATTACCAATTACTCACATAATTAAGAATTGTTTCAATTTACTTAAAATTCTACTTATTTTTAATACACTTTATACATCATACTATCATATGGTACCTTGTATGGTACTAGTCCATAAATATCGGGTATTAACGCTTGGCCAGAATTTTATCCTAACATGCCAAATTTGGACGAAAATTTATTTTCTTTGACTTGCTTCCCTTTTCACCTTCACGAATCTACTCATCACTTGTTTGAAATAGCATAATTCTTATAATCTCCAAATAATCTTTTCCTTGTACTGATGTCAATTACCTTATGACAAATTTAACGTACAATGCTACAGGGTGCAACATCGTCATAATTTAATACTGCGAAGTGTAACATCATCGTAATATAATATTTTGGGATGTAATATCGATGTAATATTGTGGGGCATAACATCATTTCCCCCTTTGGAACATTCTTCCTCAAATGTTGACTGATGCTCTTGTTATTTTCATAACTTATAGCTCTTTTGAAACCTCAATATTCTCCTTGCCATTTAGGCAGTTGTGCTGTGAATAAATTCAAAGGCTAGGGCATCCCCCCTTTAGGCCTCTTTCCCATTCCATGACTTGTGATCGAATTCCTTCCAATCTCGTAATGGTTGCTACCTTCTATCATGCAGTCTCTACGATATTGACCTTGTAAGTGTGCCTATGCGACTCTTCTCTCCTTTTTCCTCCAGCTTTTAGCCAATCTCTAGACCTTACTTTGTAAACATATACAAAGCTTAATAGGATGCATCTCTGGGAATCTATAGGTGTACTGAAGTTCTTCGCTCTGTACTTTGTAGAACTTGCAAATATGGTTATATCTTATTTCATAGACCTTGTTATCCATTCACATGACTTTACCGCATCTATAGTGGTCATACTATACCGTAATTCTTACTTTGATTTATCTTTACTGAGGTCTGCAACCAACTCCAAGCTACTCTCGTTGCCTATCCTATATGCATAAAGATAAGTCTTTTAACGCTTCTTCATTACTGTTCATCTTAAGACTTATGGCCTAATCTCATCTCGTACTTTCTAAGCTTTATCCATCCATTTTTATTCACCTGAATGATGATCTGTGTTCTTTCATTGATAACTCGAAACTTCTTGCATAATACATTTCTACTAGGGCTTATGTTGCATCGAGGAATATTCGAAGTGATTTTCCTAATTCACTTAGGGGCGATACTGTACTTCAATAATCGTATTTTATAGCATCCCAATGTGATTCACCTTACGTGGGTATTTTTAGCCCCTTACAATTCATGTAATCCTCTTCGAGTCATTACTCAATCGAAGGCCCAAACTTCATCTTTTATCTATCACAATTACACCCTCATTCTATTACCAGGGTGGCATCTTAAATGTTATTAGTCTTACACTCCTTTGAGTTCATTCAGGCTATAGTGAGCTTTGTATAATTTAGAGAAACCATCTGCTCTTCTTGTTTTCATAGGCTTAATCCTGAGGACTTACCCATTTTCGTTACCTTCTCACTCACCCTTTCTTATCCTTACTCTTGTCTTCTATAACCTTGTCGCTTCACCATACAATGGCTTGTGACCTACCCAACTCTATTTATATTATTTGTAACCTTTCAACTTGCTTGCATCATAGATTTCCTTATGTCATTCTGGGACATCAAGCAAGACATCACATTGTATCTAATGCTTCTTTATTGTCTTAATTAGCCTCCTCAATACCTAGAAACCATAAGCTATGAGATATGCCAATGACTATGCCGCTATCATTCCTGGATATTGAATCCCAGCACTTCTAGCCTTCTATCCAAGGTATGGACTATTCATATATTCTGCCTTTGAGTATCTCGTACGCTGTTCACCTTTACCTTACTTACCTTAAAATCTCACATCGTATCTTCTATCTCTTTCATGACCTCCCTTCCATATAGGTATAATCCACGTCCATAACTTGAAGCTCTATTATAATACTCGTACCTCTGGTACATACACAATCCGGTGGGAGCTTCGTACTGACTTCTTATGGGACTGGTACTTCTTCTAACTGGCTTTCTTGTAGAGTCATTATAGATTATGATTGTTGTGTTATTTCTCTTGAACATATGATATTAAGAGCGATTATGTCATGTTCTCCAGCACAACTTCTATAATTTTTCTAGGTTCAATAATCAGACTCCTGATTTACTTAGGTGGTGTAATTCTTTAGTTTCCTCTTCTTTCTGATCAAATTTTATGTAGGCTTAAGCTATCTTCTGATCTGTGGCTCCTGGTATTAGTTATTACTTTACCCTTTCATAGGCGCTAAGGGATATTCCTGATAAAATCCTTTAACAATTCAATCCTTCATTTATGACCTGGGCTCAATTCTTTATTTTAACGTATACCAGAATCTTCTACGGATGTAAATGTTGCAGGTATAAAACTTCAAACTCTTAAGTACGTTCATAATGTCACCGGCTCAGGATCATTGATCGAATAATTCCTTTCATTCCTTTTTAGCTTTCTTTAACGTAAGCTATTATTTTTCCTGGTCTTTCTGTCCCCTTCTAGCGTGCATACTTAACTTACCTTAGTTTCTACGTATACCAGAGTTTTCATGCAACTCATGTGATCTCGAATGTTACTTTTAATTTTACTTCTCGTTCATTAGCCACGGTAGGTGCTACTTCTTTTGGAGTGCTTACAATGTTGTTGTGAGACTATTTTTTACACGAGCATTTCCTCTTTAGGTCATTGTGCTTAGATTGAAGCCTTCTTCCTTTATTACTCAGCTAGTCTTTCATTGTAGTACTTAGGGAGAACCCTTGACTCTTGTAAAGTTGTGAGCTTATTACGGACCCTTTCGATGTCCTTCCTTACCTATAATTATTCGTAGTTACTTACCTCCATGACCTTATGCTTGTAGGGCTGCTTCTGAACTGATAATTTCTTACTGTCTTCCAAGTGGCGCTCTCTTTTACTTTCGTAATACTTATACGGTACCTTTAACTATCCCAACTCCTATCTGAATATTTCTCAAGGGTCAGATGTCATAACTGCAAGGAATAATTCCCAAGGTTGGGGTTCCCTATGTTTATCTTGCACGATTTGTTGATTTGTCTGGCCATAACTAAGCTCCTCCTAAATCAACCATTAACTACTCGTTGGCTCATTCTCATATCATTACTCCGCGTAATCTTTCTTGGGTTATTTCCTTTGTCTTAACTAACAACTTGCACTGGATCCTTACTTTCAATAACATCTCGGGCATAAACCTTGACTTCCTTTCCTTGACGTCATGCTTGCATAATGTTCTGGAATCGTAGCATATGTGTAGGATTTAGATAAGTTCCATCTCATTCCTCTTTAATTTATCACATTCTTCCTTTACCATTCCATAGTCACTAGAACCACTTAATTCTGGCTTAATGCCACATTACACTATATTCCCCCCTTTAGGGATGTACTAAAAACTGAAGCCACGCGGATTTACATATATATATATATATATATATATATTTTACCTCATCTTTGGCGTCGTTTCTCAACATCAATGATCCTTACTTTCCTTGCGGAAATTCTTCTGTACCAAGGATGACAAATTACCTTACTCGCGAGGGTGACACTTAGCGTAACCGGCACATACAGTCTCTTAAGCTTAACTTTGCTCACATTGCTTGCTCTAGGGAAGCGTCTCCCTGAATGATTATTCTCTGAATTCATCGTGAGTCTTCTTTTGTGGTCTGTCCTATTATTCCCGAAATGTGATCTAAAATTCTCATGATGTTGACTACTACCAAATCACCCAGTCCCTAATTCATTTTTAGTTTATCTTGTTTGCCAGTCCATACTTATTTCTGTTACTCTAGGGATTAATTCTCCCCTCTGGTAGTCGCGTTGGAGTTACAAACTTATTTCTAGAAATGAGGATATAGCCTTATGGCCTATACTCTTTCGTTGTCTTAAGGCCTGTCACCTCTCATCTCTTCATTCACTTGACTAGACTGTGTAATACTGTCATTTCTTCTTCTTCTTATTTTTTCTACTGTCTTTATCCATGTATCATACCTTATTCATAATTCTTCCTTATCTCTCTTCTCATTACTCTGCTAATATTTCTGCATATCCCTTTTTTTGTGAAAACACGACATTCTTTCGCTTTTAGCTCTCCTTGCTTCATTTATCGGCTCTCTGGGTTGCTCAACATCCTCGCTCTACTAGGGATGAGAGCCACACTTAAGGTAATATTTATCCCATCCTTTGGAAATGTCAACTGACGCAAACAATTCACCTATCATATCTTCTTATACTACTTCTGATAACCCTCATAGGTCATATCTGGAATGGGTGCGACCAATTGTATATACCTCTGTTACTATTGAATATAACTCAAAAAGCTTACGTTCCTCTGCCTGAATCATAAACATTGTTAACCTTTGTTGACTGGGTGCCTCATACCCTTCTTTATCTTGCTTCTTTTGCTTGTTGAAACTTGTATTTATCTTCTTAATCTCTCATTTTCTTTCATCATAAAGGTGGATAGGAATTCTTGTCTTAAGGCTTCTTATCAAGAGGCTTACACCTTTCAGTACGCACATGATATGCTGAAGATCTCACATTTACTTTCATAAGCATGATACAAAGTCGAGTTCCTCTAATTCAATACTTCTACAGCTATATCTCTTATCGATCATCTTTCTGAACGTAGGCATTGTCTTATTACGAATAAAAATAGAAGTTCGGACTTGAATTCTTATAAGTGAGCTCTACCACACGATCTAGAGTAAGAAGAAAGAGTGACAGTCTTAAATGCCCTGTAGCCTCCTGCTTATAAGTGTGGTGCACGACACACCCATAAACAATACTCTACTAGACACGGCTTGTAGACTCCCTAGGACAGAACTGTTCTGATACCACTTTTTTCATGACCAGAACCGATGGGCCACGACGGGCACCCGGTACCTAACTCGACTGAGTACCAACGTAACGTATCATTCTTATTACATCA
The DNA here is from genome assembly GCA_005239525.1 of Nicotiana knightiana. NCBI lineage: Eukaryota > Viridiplantae > Streptophyta > Magnoliopsida > Solanales > Solanaceae > Nicotiana > Nicotiana knightiana. Next base: position 52,132 of record ML420216.1, read on the forward strand.
TCATATACACGTGACATATGGGACTAATAGGCCAACAAGGATGTACAATATTCCACGTATACGACATATGTCTACAAGCCTCTAAGAGTACATAAATGTCATAAAGGTCGGGATAGAGTCCCTCCATACCGAACAATACCCGTCTAAATCATACTAACCAAACAAGCAACTTCAAAGCAAATGGAGCGCACCAACATCTTCCACTGAGCTGATAGCCTACTTGGAGAGCTCTCGACCTGTCTATCGAGACCTGTGGGCATGAAACGCAGCGTCCCCAGGCAAAAGGGACGTCTACGAATAACGACCGAGTATGTAAGGCACATAAATAAGTACATAAGAGACATGGAAGAAATATAGAGCACATGACTCAACCTGTAAGCCTGAATAGCTTTGTAAATCATAAATTACTTTTAGCGTCATGCATATGCATATGAATGTCATGTCGTGCATAGGTAAATGTTTCATAACATCATCAGCCTCTGAGGGCATCCCATCATATCATATAGGCCACTGTTGTCAAAATCATCACCGTATACCAGATGATCAGGTGGTGGTGCGTATATAATGCCATAACCCTTCCCATGTCCCATATACATATATATACATACATACATACATACGTGTATATAACGCCATTTTAATATACATACATATATACGCGTATATAACGCCGTTTGAACCATATTTCAGCCACTATGGGCAACATCATCATCATATACCAGTTGATCAGGTGGTGGAGCATATATAACGCCATAACCTTTCTCATATCCCATATACATATATATATATATATATATATATATACATACATATATACGCGTATATAACGCTGTTTGAATATACATACATATATACGCGTATATAACACCGTTTGAATATACATACATATATACGCGTATATAACACCGTTTGAACCATATCTTAGCCACTGTGAGCAACATCATCATCATATACTAGTTGATCAGGTGGTGGTGCGTATATAACGCAGTAACCTTTTCCCATATCCCATATACATATATTTACATATATACTCATATATAACGCCATCTGGTCATGGGTCAATGTGCATATGTAAATGCATGAAATGCATATGAAATACGTCAATCTCTCAGTACGTCATAAGACCATTATGCCTCTGATTAATATCATGAAATAAACTTTACCAACATACGTATTTTCGAGACCCATGAAAAGAAGATAATAATAATTCACGTGGGGAATCAAGAATATAGACACCCCTAGTTTTCTATGAATAGAGTAATTTATGAAAACCATGAGTTTGCTCGTTTCTTCCGTATAATTTGGACCATCCCAAAAGAAAGAAGGGATAGCCTTAACATACCTGGAGTAGGGAAAAATTCGTATGAAATTCTTGGAAAATATTGAACCGTACTCTCTTAGAATCGCAAAATCTCATGTTGCTACTGTGCTGAGAAATCTTGTTGAATTTTGGTTGAAGGATGAAAATCTTCACTGCCGCAGTGAATTTAATGTGCTAAAGAAAAAATTGAAATTGATAAACATTGGGTGAAAATCAACAAGCTTCTTCTTAATATAAGAGGCAAGATAGAAAGAGAGGGAATGAATTTTTGTTATTATTGTAGTTATTCATATGTACAGTTTCATTGACAACGACGTTAAAAAAATATAGTAGGCCACAAAATATGTCTGATTTTGAAGTTGACAAACAAAAATTACGAATGGTCTTGGAGGTATGGAGCAAAATTTATTAACTGATAAAAATGAAATGAAGTTAAATACAAGAAAATGGATGAAAGGATTCATCTAGTTAACTTATCTTAACTAAATGAAAAATGGATGTTGTGAGGTAAAATATGATGATACCTTAAAATGAGAAGTGTTATAAAATGCCGACTTAGATACCAAAACCTTCTCAACGTGCCATGATCACGCTCAAATATGTCTTATAGAAAGACTAAACGGGCGCTGCAAATATAATCTGGGGTATTACACCCAAAGTCGATCCCACAGAGAATTGAACGTATCAATTGAGTCTACAAAATACTAAACCGTTACTTAATCACTTTTCTCAATACTTTTGAATATCAATTTGTGTTGTTTAACTAATTCTACTAACAAAATAATAAACTAGTAATTGACTTACAATTTAATGTAAACAATGATAATAAAGGTCTAAAGTTATGGTTTCCCCCGTTGGTGAATTCTTTCTCGGATACTTCTTATAGCTTGATTAATCGTCTCTATCAATCATGAACTCTCTATCTACCATAAATCTCTCTCAAGTAATTATGATAATTTACTAGACGCACTCTCTCAAGTTACGCTAGCTAGATCGCAATACAGTTCACTTTAGATTGCACCCGAGGTATCGTTATCTCTAATCCAACCTCTAAACCCTCGGTTATGACTTTCGTCTATACTCTGGGAGTGGTGTTGTTCAAACAATTACCTAAATATGCACTCTCTCTCAAGTAGATACATACTAAATAGGCACAGCTAATTGATGGCCATTCAATTAACTACAATAAGAACGTAGTTGAACAAATAGAGAATAATCAATCAAAATATATTAATATCACAAGAAATTCATCCCCAACGGGTTCTACCAAAACCCTAGATTAAAAACTTAGCTACTCATGTTTAGAAGACACAAAACTACAAGAAATTGCATAATTGAAATATAAAGTAAGAAATACTAGATGTAGAAATCGATGTTCTTGCACTTCAATGGGATTTTCTCCTTCTCTACTTTGATTCACGAAATTCCTCCTTGTAATTGTGTTTTAGGAGTCTATTTATAGGTTTAGGGTGAACCCTAACCATGTAGGAGACTTCTATTTCACTTGGGAAACACTTAAACCCGTCAAAACACGATTTCTGGCCGAACTGGGGACCTGGGGTTTGGACCCAAAGGCCTGGATAACGCCAGGCAAGGGCTGGCGTTTCAGCCCTAACGCCTGGCTAAAGCTAGAGTAGGGATGGCGTTTCAGCCCTAACGCCTGGCTAACGCCAGGTAGGGCTGGCTGTTTGGATCTGTCGCCCGGCTATCGCCCGGGTGTCTCCTTTCTCTTATTTTTCGACGTATTTGCATCCTTTTAGCTCCGTTTCCATCTCCACTTCACCTACACATGAAATAAACTCCATTAAGCACATAACAAGTGTAATTTTATCATTAATGCGCATAAAATGTAAGGTATATCACATGTTAAACTATGCAATTTAGTCTCGCATCAAGACCCCACACTTAAACCTTTGCTCGTCCTCGAGCAATCAAACTACACTCATGTACACAACTTTATTAAGCAAATCTCTTAACATGTTATACCAAGAATATTTAAAACATTTCAAGCACAGAGGTGTGACATCCTCGCCTCAATAGTCGACTCACATATACCATGCTTTATTCACAATCCACTCACTACTCTAACTTAGAGGTCGACAACATTACCTTTCCTTCCGTGAATCATGTGCCCTCACCATATCCAAGAGTTAGTTCCACACACAATGAAATTTAAAAACATAGGAACTTAAGATAGAAAGAATTCACTCACTCTCAGAAATAACATTCATATGCCACAAAAGATGCACCATAGGCTTGCCCGTAGTGTACTACTCTACTAATCGAGCTCATTCAGTCTAGGATCAATTAGGACTTTTATTTGGTTGTAATGTAGGCTTCGGGACGGGTAGGATACATTTAGATATAAGAATGGCTACACCTCCATAAGCACTTTAATACACATACTTAGCTTTTCAACCTCAAATTCAATATAGCCAAATTCCACCTTCACAACGATTTTATTTCCCCATACTTCTTTAAGCACAATTATATTAAGAGTCACCACATATATTTTTCTTTCAACACAACACAAGTGTTCATTTATTTCTTTTTTTTCTTTTTTTTTTTTTTCTTCTTTTCTTCTTTTTCAAGTGACTCTTATTATTATTTTTTTTCAAACGTGCACCTTTCTCCTTATTTCAATTCTTCCCTCAAAAACCAACCTACCACCCCACACTTTAACTATTTCATATTTCATACATTTCCAGTGC
>ML420217.1:0-22506 GCA_005239525.1 Nicotiana knightiana
ATATATATATATATATATATATATATATATATATATATATATATATATATATATATGTCAGTTCGTTCTCCTTTACAGGTAACGCACAAACGCTGAAGTTAAGCAAGAATTGAGAGCAATATAGCAAGGCATTTTGCAAGCAATTCTTGTGGTGATTCAAGTGTGCGAACCTGAAGCTACATGAACCAGATAGAAGAACTAGTTTCAAGTGTCTATCTTTTATTCTAGTTTCATTGTAGTAGGCTTTTGAGTTGTACCTTTCAGCTTTTTCTAGAAGCATTTGTACTAGGTACTCTGAATGTATTGTTCAAGTTAGAATAAACTTGAAATTGTCGCAACAGCCTGAGCCTGGTTGCCACAAAGGGTTAGAGTAATCCTTAGATTTACAAGAGTTTTGTAAACACTATTTTTGGTTCAGTGATTTAGTGAAGTGTTGGGAAAAATCCTACTGGGTAGTAGGTCGTGATTTTTTTTTCTTTATTAGCTGTCGTGATTTTTTCACCTTTTGATCCAGATATTTTTCCATGTAAAAATACTTGTGTTCTTTACTTTTTGTGTTTATTATTCCGCAACTATAGTATAAGGAACACATAGAAGAACCAAGATGTGTCCACGCGAAAAGTTGGACATCACACAAATCACCCCGCTCTTGTGTGGTATTGAAGTATAAAACATCAATTGGTATCAGAGCGGGTTATTGATAATATGGGATTTTGACTGCTTATTAATACCTTTTTGCTTTTGTTTTAGTCTGAAAGTATTGAATTGTGTTCCCAAAACTAATGAAATTTTACAAATTGCAAGAATGCTGGAAGTTTGGTCTCCCATAATGAAATCCGACTCAAAATAGAGTGTTCCGAAGCAAAAGGCAATAAAGGGCGTTGAAGCAAAGATGCGTGGCCCCCATAAGAAATTGTGGACCGCAGAATTCTATCTTCGACCGCAACCCAAGCTAAAGATCCCAACAGGAGTTTGAAAAATGTACGGACCGCACATGAATTGTGCGACCGCAAAACAGGGTCAACACTGACAAGTATTTTCAAGTTCAAAGAATGTGCAGAAGACAAAAGTCATGATGCCTTGTAGAAGTGCAGACCGCACAAGAATTGTGTGACCGCAGAAGTTGCCTCGCAGCCGCAGTCCAGAAATGTTCGGCTGTAGAATCCTCCTTCCTACCAACTGAAGAAATCTACGGATCGCACATGGAATTGTGCGGCCGCAAAACCTCTTGAGGAGCATTTTTTTTCAGTGATTTTTGGCGCAATATAAATAGACGAATTTCAGAAATTTAGGTCAAGTTTGAACGTTCAAAGTTGCTGTAGCCGTTTCTTTTTACCATTTTAGGAAATTTTAGATTATTTTAGTGTTTAAACATTAGATTCATCATTTTAATCTTTCATTATGATTTTAATTAGATTTTGTTCTTTATTTTCTTTAATCCCCACTATGAGTTGCTAGATTTTTACTAGGATTGTTACCCAACCCTAGTGTATAAACCTTATGAGTATGTTATTTATTGCTTTTGTTTATGATTGGGTGTTGATTATTTAGCCTAGTTCATGCTTCCATTTTAGAATTAATGATTGCAAACATTGATTCATGCCTTTTTGACTTAGTCTCTACTTGATAAAGGGGGACTTAGTCTAGGATAACTTGGCTAACAAGGAATTAGGTTAATCGAGAGTTTGATTAGCCTAATTAAAAGTTTCAAACTAGAGATAGTAAGAACCCGTCTTGAGCTCATATCAACTATTTTGTTGTATACCCATTTGGGCTTGAGAAAGCCAAACTGGGCAAAATCACTCTTTGACTGAGAGGTACTGAGTGGGTAACGTGGAGTTGAGAGCTAAATACACCCTAATCAATAAAATAATTATTAACGTATTTAACTCATTAGGCAAACACCTAGGTCATGTCACATCCCTAGGATTTTAAACTATTTGGAAAAAATACCAAAAACAAGCATTCATTTCTAGTTATTTTCGCTAGCTTGCAATTATTAGAGTAACAGTAGAAGTAGAAATCAGAACTTTGTTGTGGAAGTGCAAATTTAATTAGTCCATTCACTCTCATCAAGTGTATACTCCTAACACCCCTTATAGCTCCTTGTGGATTCGATCCCGACTCATAGTTGGGTAATTTATATTGCATACGATCGTATCATATCTCTTATCAAGGTGTGTTGTGGACGTAATCAGTTATCCTTGAAGAGGCTAACACCATAAGAGAAGATCAAGATGAGTGCACCACCTGAAAATTGGAAAGCATAATCCACTGCTAGGCCACCACTCTTTAATGACCAGTACTACTATTTGTGGAAGTCAAGAATGAGAGATCACATACAAGGAGAGGACTATGAGCTATGGGATATTGTCACTGATGGTCCACTAGATACTTTGAAGAAAAATTCTGAAGGAGTAGTTATGCCAAAGACAAGATCTGATTGCAATGCCGAGGATCTGAAGAAGTGGGAAAAGAATGTCAAATCCAAGAAGTGGCTTGTTTGTGGACTTGGTTCAGATGAGTACATCACAATCCAAGGTTGTTCCACTGCTAATCAAATTTGGGACACACTACAAGTGGCCCATGAAGGAACAACTCAGGTGAAGAGATGTAGAGGAGTTTGTTGTACTCTCAGTATGAAAACTTTGCTATAAAAGATGGAGAACCCATTCGGGAAATGTACAAAAGGTTCTCTACATTGACAAATGAACTAAAATCTCTTGGATTATCCCTGAAGAAGAAAGAGTTGAGAAGATACTTACTAGGGTCTTGTCAATTACTTGGGAAAGTAAGATCACTGCCATCCAGGAATCAAAGAATATTGCCACTCTCCCTCTGGATGAATTGATTGGGAATCTCACCGCCTATGAATTTAGGAGAAAAACCATGAAAATGATGAAATGACTATGATCACCAAAGACTTCAATAAGTACCTAAGGAGAGGAAATGGCTCGTCAAGAAGTGGAAGCTACAACAAGGCAAGAGCTCCGCAGAAGCAAACCAATAATAGTTGCTACAAGTGTGGAAAGACTGAACAAATGATTAAAAAGTATCATGAGTAGGAAATTGAGCGGAAGAAGGAAAGAGTTGCACAAAGGAACAGGAAGAAAGAACATGTTATCCCAAGAAAGGCAACAATAAAGGATAAACCAAAGTTATGGTCGCTGCTTGGAAAGAAAGCTCTAATGAAAGCTCTGATGAAAGCTCCGATGATGATGATGATGAACAGGCACTAATGGCTATTGGAGAATATAATGAAGAAACTGAGGTAAGTGTCTTTAATCTCAAAGACAAGATTAATTTTTTTATCTAAAGAAAGATTATCCGAATTATTACTAGAGCTGATTGATGAATATATGATGTGAATAATGAAAAAGAATAGTTGTCGAAAGAATGCGTGATTTTGAAAGCTAAGTGCAAAAAACCTAAAACTTAGGGTTTCTGAAGCTGAAAGTGAAAATACTGTGTTGAAGAACCAGGTTCATGTACTTGATAATATAACTTAGATCTGAAAATCTGAAATTGAAATTAGGTATAGGTAAAAAGACAGGTGGTCACACACAACTCACTTTAGAAGAAAATATAGGAAAAATGAAAGGTGAGCTGTATAAAATGGTTGAATTGGTAAGAGTCTTAAGTAGGATTTGAACAAGGTCAAGCATGAGCTAGACAGAACTTGTTAATGGAACAGGTCATCTGATGCACTTTCATAGCTACAAGAACACCATAGTAGCAACAGAAGAGGACTTGGCTTTGGGAACTCTACACCTAAGTGGGACCCAAGAGCAAGTACCTCACACTTTCTGAGAATAAAGTTTGCACACATCATGGAAACACTGGTCACTACAAGAGTGATTGCACTGCAAAAGAAAAGGCAAATCAAAGGAACAAAAAGTTTGTTCTAGGGAAAAATAGGATACCAAGTTGCGCTAAAAAGAACTTGATTTATCCTTTTTCCTATAGAAAGGGACCTAAACTAGTTTGAGTTCCTAAGACTAACTCCTGATTTCTTTTTCAGGTCCAAGTAAAGGGATGCAGCCAAATATGGTACATGAATAGTGACTGCTCTAAGCACATGACAGGAAGCAAGAACCAATTCCTTTCACTTGAAGACCTTAAAGAATGTAATGTCTCCTTTGAAAACGGAAAGAAAGGTGAGATCATTGGGGTTGGAAAGGTAGGTAAGATTGATTATTACTCTATTGAGAATGTCTACTTGATAGATGGACTGAATTACAGTCTAATAAGCATAACACAATTGTGTGATAGAGGTAACATGGTAGCCTTTACCTCTATAAAATGCTTTGTGATAATCTTACCACTAACAAGATAGTTTTGCAGGAAAAAAGAGTGAATAACATATATGTGGCGGATCTATCCATACTTTCAAATAATAAACTCACTTACTTAAGTGTGTTGGACAATGATCCCCTAATTTGGAACAAAAGACTTGGACATGCCAGTCTAAGCCAACTCAACAAACTAGTTTCCAAGGACTTAGTGATAGGATTGCCTAACATTAAGTTCAAGGACGATAACGTTTGTGAGGATTGTGCAAGGGGAAAACAAGTAAGATCCTCTTTTAATAGAAAGAAAATGGTAAGTACTACCCGTCCGATCGAACTGGTCCATATGGATATTTGAGGACTAATGAGAACATTGAGTTGATGTGGTAGGAGATATGTTATGGTTCTTGTTGATGATACTCTAGGTTTACTTGGACGTTGTTTTTAACATCTAAAGACAAAGCATTTGACATGTTCACTTCATTTGTTAGAAAAACTCATAAACACCTAGGTAATCAACTTACATCAATTAGGTCTAATCATGGTAGTGAATTTGAGAATGCTAAATTTGCCAAATTTTATGATGAGCATGGAATAGATCATAACTTTTCTACTCCTATGACTGCACAACAAAATGGATTAGTTGAAAGAAAGAATAAGACATTAGAGAAAATGGCTAGGATTATGCTACTTGCTAGTAAATTGTCTCATTGCTTCTTGGCAGAAGCTGTGAACACTACATGCTACATCATAAATAGGTGCATGACTAGACCTCTTATTGAGAAAACTCCCTATGAATTACTTAAAAAGGAGAAAGCCAAATATATCCCATCTTAGGACATTTGGATGCAAGTGCTTCGTGCACAATAATGGATTAAACTCCTTAAGTAAGTTTGATCCTAGAAGTGATGGGGAAGTATTCTTGGGATATTATTCACATAGTAAAGATTATAAGATTTATAACAAAAGAACTATGTGTGATGAAACTAATGTTCTTTCTGAGAGTCAGGAACAGGATGATGAAGCAATTGGGCTGGTAAGAAACTCAAATAAAACCACAGCCTAGACTGAAGTTGCACCAGAGAGTGATGGAACAGGTCCTTCCACCCAGGGGAACTTGACAAGGGGAACTGAAAAGAAAGAAACTGATCCTCAAACCTCGAGGGAACCTGCCCATAAACCTGTTCCTCAGCAACAAAACATTGAAGGGACATCTAAGGGAAACTAGCTTGTTGTGAAACCTTACAAATATCAAAGCTCTCATCCCATTAGGAACATAATTACTAATCCAAACTCTGGAATCAAAATGAGATCTTTTTTGAAGAACCTCTATGCTTTTGATGCCTTTTTATCTCTTATTGAACCTAAAAATGTTACTGAGGCTTTGCAGGATACAGACCGAGTGAATGCAATGCAATATGAACTCAACAAATTTGAGAGAAGTCAAGTTTGGCATCTGCTACCAAGACCCAAGGACAGATCAGTAATTGGCACAAAATGGGTGTTCAGAAACAAACTTGATAAAGATGGAACAGTTACAAGGAACAAGGGAAGATTATTTGTTCATGGATATAGTCAAGAGGAGGGCATAGACTCTAAAGAAACTTTTGCTACAGTTGTAAGATTGGAAGCAATTAGACTCTTTGTAGCCTTTTGTGCTTACATGGAATTTACTCTTCGTCAAATGGATGTCAAGAGTGCCTTATTAAATGGCTATCTAAAGGAAGAAGTGTTTGTCAAGCAACCTCCTGGATTTGAAAGTAAGGAATGTCCTGATCATATGTACAAGCTTGACAAGGCACTTTATGGGCTCAAGCATGCTCCAAGAGCATGGTATGAAAGATTGTCTAAATTCTTGCTTGAGCATGGCTAAAGCCTAAAAGAGAGGTAAATTTGACAATTGTTTGTTATTGAAAGAAAAAGTTAAAGATCTCTTAGTAGTTCAGATATATTTTGATGATATAATCTTTGGAGCAACTCCAGATAGGTTAAGTAAAGAATTTGCTAAGCTAATGGGGAGTGAATTTGAAATGAGTATGATGGGTGAGATTAATATCATTTTAGGCTTACAAATTACACAAAATTCAAACGGAACTATGATTCATCAGCAGAAGCATGTGAAAGAGTTGCTTAAAGGGTTTAAAATGGAAGACCCCAAAGAAATTGATACTCCTATAGCAACAACCACAAAATTGGATATAAGTGAACCTGATTTATGTGTTGATCAGAAGATATATAGGGCAATGATTGGCTCTCTATTATATCTCACTGCTAGTAGACCTGAAGTTATTTTAAGTGTAGGCCTTTGTGCTAGATTTCAGGCAAATCCAAAGGAGTCTTACAACAGTCAAGAGCATCTTGAGATACCTAAAGGCACCACTGAGTATTTCCTATGGTATGCAAAAGGTAGTAATTTCAAATTAGTGGGATATGTTGATGCTGATTATGCAGGTTTTCTTGTGGATAGAAAGAGCACTTCAGCTATGGCACACTTTCTTGGCTCACGGCTTGTGTCTTGGGCCACCAAAAAATAAAATATTGTGGCCATGTCTACTGCTGAAGCTGAGTATGTGGCCGATGCCTCATGTTGTGCTTAATTGTTGTGGCTACTGCCCAATCTCCCTCAAGTTTATCCGTTACAAGCAAACCAGTTTTACCTAAAAAGAGCCCCACGTGCCATAATTGCCTAGATTCTAAGGAAGAGTTCAACGCCCATTCAAACTGACTTTCCCAGTTTGATTAGACTTCTGAACTTCAAAGAGAAACCGTTATCCACTCCAACTCTCCCTCTTTAAATTGATTATGCCTTAACCATTTCTTCACTTCTAATTTTTTCAACCGCCAAAAAATTCTCTCTATCTTCTCTCATCTCTCCTCTACACACATCAATGGCAAACCCATATGGAAACCCCTCTTCACCACCCAAAGAATCATTACCTAAACCTTCGACCATAGCTTTAACCACACCTATCTCTAACAAAAGAAGGTTCAAGATGCTTGCTCATAAGACAATTGCTGGCAGTGAACAAATCAAGAAAATAAATGAGCAATTGAAAGCAATCCAAGCATAAGGACCCCAAAAATCAAAAGAATCTTTTAATCCTGCATCTGAGGGGGAAGAAACTGTTTCATTTGAAACAAAACAAGTAACCTCTGGTCTAATTTTTACTTCTGAGGTCATTTTTGAAGTGGCTGAAAATTTGGAGAACATATTTGTTCTGGCTGGTACTATTGTTGGGGAAGAGAGTACTGAGTCTTAAAGAATTGGTGGTAAGAAAATAAAATAAAAAAGAGTGAGGGTGTTTAAGGATATGTAAGGGGAAATAGAAAAAAGGAGTGGTTGAATCTTCACCAACTCTTGTTGGGTTGACTGACGAAACATGGGTGATGGTGTTATGGAGTGAAGAAGCTGTTGAGAAGAAAGAAAGTTGGAGAGAAGAAGGAGGTAGTGTATCTGGTGATGCAAGTGCAACTGAGGGGCTGGTAAGGTTGAGTAACAGGTTCCAAGAACTTGTTCCATCTATGAAGGAACCCCTCGAAGAGTTATTGAAAAGCACGTTAGATAGCTACAATCTAAGAAAGAAGAAAAGTTCAGAAGTTAAAATCCCTGGAACTGCTAGGGCACACAAGAAGAGAGAGGTTGCCTCTTCTATCCCTCTAGAGACTCCTCCGACAAGAGGAAGATCTACAAGGATTCAGAGGAAGAATAGTGAGGCTGAACTTGAAAGAGCCTTAGAAGAAAGTAAAAGAAAAGTTGCTGCAAAGGTAAAGAAGAAAGTGAGTGAACCTGTTGAGGCGATTGAGAATGAGGAGTGGGCATGGTCCTTCATGATGAAGACGAGGCAGGGGAGGTGGAGGTTGTGACTCCAAATCAAAGAAAAGAAAGACTTTCAAAAAGAAGTCTCCTTCAAAGCCTTTTGATGAACAACATTATGCCTTGGCAAAAAGAACTAGGTCTACCAGGAAATCTAGGATAGTGCAAGTTGTGGAAGAAGAAGAAAGTGAAGAAGAAGAAGAAGAAGAAGAAGAAGAAGAAGAAGAGGAAACTGTTAAGGAACAAGACAAATTGGTGAAGTTTGGCAGAGAACAATCTTGAAAGGTAGACTCCTCAGAGACTTGGATGAGGAAGGAATGGAGATGTTGTTGGAGAAACTAGAACTTCAAAGTTGGAAGGACATGGTCCTTCAGATGGAAGGAAGACTAGCCCGAGCAGAAATTGTAGAGTTTATGGCTAACTAAGAAATCAAGAATGGCAGGATCACCAGTGCAGTGGAAGGGGTGAGTATGAGCTTTGATGCCAAGGAACTAGGAGAAATTCTAGGGGTACCTACTAAAGGGTAAAATGACTACAAGAAGCTGAAATGGCCAAGCCTAGAAAACCTACCCACTGCCCTTGCCCAAGGCTATGTACAAAAGTAAGATGAAACCTGCTCACAAGCTGCTTTTTGAATTTGTCAGCAAGGTTGTTCTGCCTAGTCAGGTGAGAAGACACATTGCAACTTTCATGGACCTGGTCCTTATGGAGTTCCTGAATAGTGGAAGACAGATCAACTGGCCAGTGTTTATCATCCAACTCCTTGATAGGGTACTCACTGGCTCCAAAACTCATGTTATGCCCTATGGGTTCATTCTCACTGTTGTGCTTGCTCAATTCAAGATTCCCCTCAAGAAATGAAATGTTAGCACAAGCAAAGATCACCTTGGGGCCAACACCTTGACTGCATGTGAATATGAAGTCCATACTGCTCCCAATGAACCTGGTTCATCCAAGAGGATACCTGAACAACAAAGTTAGAGCCTTGGTGTAGGAGAGTGGGGCTAAGGATGGTGACATTGAGAGGCTGAAGAAAAGGCTGACTGAAGTAGAAACTGAGAGGGATGCTCTAAGAACTGATATTGCAAAAGAAAATAAGAAGAATGACGACATTACCCATGACATGTTGAAGTTGCTTCAGGCCAGAAACCAAGAACCTGGTTCTTCCCAGTCTTAAACCCTTCCTAGTTTAGTTAGAAAACCAGTGACCCGAATGGGATATTTTTTTTGTCTTTTTGCTCATGATGCAGTACCTTTATTTCCTTTTATGATTTGTGGATGACTCTTATCAATGATAATCACTACTTTTTCCTCCAATTGTTTGTTGAATTCTTAGATGGCTAATATCCTTAGATTGATAAGGAATACTTGACACCATGATCGCATTTGAAGTCGCCATTGAAACAGGTTTCATGCTTATGAAAAGCACAGAGTTTGTCATCCTCGCGGGGGGGGGGGGGGGGGTATTTGTTGGCCTAATTATGTTCTGATGATTGACAAAAGAAATACATGCATGAACCAGGTCCATACACAGTATACACATGGCACATGCAGATTCAAGCACAACGCATACAAGTGAAGGAGATAAGCATAAGTGGTTAAATCCGATATCTCCTGAACAAAAAGGTTACATAATTGATAAGGAGTAGGACTCCTTACTTGAAGAGAACTCTATCCTAGATAAAAGAGGAGTTAGAAGTTGAAGATAACTAGAACTCTTCCACCAAGGAGGATTATAACATTAGAACTTTAGTGATTTATTATTCTACTAACTCTCTCTCTATATATCAGTTCGTTCTCTTTTACAGGTGGTGAACAAACGTTGAAGTTAAGCAAGAATTGAGAGAGAAATAGCAAGGAATTTTTCAAGCAATTCCTGTGTGATTCAAGTGTGCGAACCTGAAGCTACATGAACCAGATAGAAGAACCAGTTCCAAGTGTTTGTTTTTTATTCTAGTTTCATTGTAGTAGGGCTTTTGAGTTGTACCTTTCAACTTTCTCTAGAAGCATTTTTACTAGGTACTCTGAGTGTGTTGTTCAAGTTAGAATTAACTTGAAATTATCGCAATAGCTTGATGGTGGTTGCCACAAATGGTTAGAGGTAATCCTTAGGTTTACAACAGTTTAGTAAACGTTAGTTTTGGCTCAGTGATTTAGTGAAGTGTTGGAAAAAAATCTTACCTGGTAGTAGGTCGTGGTTTTTTCACCTTTTGAGCCAAGTGTTTTCTACGTAAAAATACTTGTGGTCTTTACTTTATGCTTTTATTATTCCGTAACTGTAGTGTAAGGAACACATAGAAAAACCAGTCCTTCTATAATCTGTGCACGCAAAAAATTGGACACTACACAAATGACCCCACTCTTGTGTGGTATTGAAGTATTAATATATCATACTTACATATTTCAATTTTATAAGGTTTATTGTTGTATAGGGTAAATTAGCATGTAGTAAATTATCAAATGATAGCACACCGCGTGGAACCGAAGACATGTAAATGTCTAATCATGTGACAACCAGTACCGGGACCAACAACTGCAGTTGGTATCGGATAAAACCCCAGCCTGGCCAACGAGAGCAGTTCAAATGTTTGCCATCGGATGACATTCAATGAGGAATATTCTCTAACATTAAATGGGCAACCGTTACAAAAAATATTTACATTCATGGCCTGCCATTACGTATTCATCAATGGCTCCTTTATTGTCATTTAAGAGGGGCTTGATCCTAGAATCTTATTTTCCTATATATAACTATAATTGTAGGCTCAACAGCCATTTTAACAGAGGAAATTCTTGGCAAAACTTATGTTATATTCCATTTTCAAGCTCAATCAAATAACTTAATTTGCTCTTTTACATTGTTCTTATTTCTGTCCTCGGGTTCATTGCTCTCGGATCCAAGCTTGTCATTTCTTTCAATTTTAACCGATAAATCTTATTTTTAATCTTGTTTATTTATTATTTTTGGATCAAATTTTTGCTTGCCTATAAACCACGTAACAAATTCAACTGTATCGTTTTACTGGCAAACAACTGGGAAGTTACCAAATTTCCTTTAGAGGCATAAGTTAAAGGGAGTAGTACATTATTCGGACTTTGACGAAGTAGTGAAGAGTGTAGTATGAGTACAACCGACCCCATGTACCATGTAAGTGCCGAACCTAACCTTGACGAAGTAGTGACGAGGCTAAGACAGGTCACTTGCATTAATCTGTAGGCATTAATAATAATAATAATAATAATAATAATAAAATAATAGCAATAATAATAACAACAACAACAACAACAACAACAACAACAACAACAACAACAATAATAATAATAATAATAAGAAGAAGAAGAAGAAGAAGAAGAAGAACAACAACAACAACAACAAAAAGATTGCAATAGAAGTAAAGCAGGTAACTCATATCAATGAAACTCAAATCAACCAGCAGAGAGTCCCGAATAACTAGTCATATAACTCTTCTCAACAACCGAGGCCAAACCAACAATCACAACAAATATAACTTTCATCAACAAGTTGCGGCATGCAACCCAATCCCACAATATAAACTTAAACACATCTGTTACGGCCGCGCAACCCAATTCCTCCATATAATCATCAGTCAATATCATAGTCCATCCATATTCCACATTTTCGTCAATTTTTCACATAAAAACCTTCCGGATAAAGACAGGAACTGCACGCGTAATAAATCGAGGAAGGATAAACAGAGTAAATCGAAATCGAAACACAAAATTGAGGATTAAAACTATAAATGACCTATCGGGTCACAACCTGAAGGTCTTGAGTTCGACTCTCAATGATAGCATTCTATTTTTCTGTATTTCGCTTTGGTTATATTCGTTGCGCGTCTTAATACGAATGATACAATCTAGTAATAATTGAACAGTAAATATGAATAATAATTAGGCAAACTATATTACAAATGATAATTACTCTCTAAACTATAGTGCTTTATAAAAATTTTCTAAATTAAAGGGAGTTATCTAGCATTCTCCACACAAGGTCCGGTAACATTTTGCTAACAAGAACATTTTTTGTATTATTAAGAGCTATAAAAAGACAGGGGAGCATCGTGTTTTTCGACAGACACAATATGTTAATGTATCAATCGACAAATTTCAATTTGATGGGAAAATATAATAAAGTATAAAAGTCAAAAAGAAGCCAAAAGCGCTTTTGTGGTAGGAAGAAGCTGGTGACATCTGGCCATACCTTGCCTGAAGAGTAGGTAAATTGAGAACAAGTGAGTAATAAGAGAGAAAGCAAGATTCACAATTTAGGATCACAAGCTTTCCATGACATAACATTCAAGTCAATTCACCAACAAATAGTTATACAGATATCATAAATTATAGATAATTAGCAAATATATAATATATGTTATGTGTTGATTTAAGTAATTTTACATTGTTATGTATTGATTACTTTAAGAATCTTTTTGTCATTTGTTACTTTCATCCATATATTGCTAATGCACGTACTTTTATGAAGAATTAAGCTAGTTGTTGACTCAATCACTTAAATTATAGATAATTAGCAAATATATAATATATGTATAGCCGTATATAATAAATATACTATCTATATAAGTCGGCTAGAAAAAATAAATAATAAACCGACCAACTATACGTGTCAGATCCTTTTTTTTAATTTCACATTTAAACTCACAAACTTATGCACATATTCTCACACTAACTTGTTACTATTGCGGAGTTTAGTAATGCAGATTAAACGTTGTATTAAGTTTACAATTATGGATTTGTTATACTTAAGTAAAACTTTATGCTACAATTATTATGTTTATTAATGCGGCAAACAAAACAATCATAGAGTAACCTTAACACAATTAAAAAAGCTAATTACGTAAAATCTATAAAAAAAAAAAGCTATGCACAACCACCGAACCGAATACCCCTTTACCATTCATGAAGTAACCTTAACACAATTAAAAACTCACCGAACGTCTTAAATTTCCTCTCAAATATTTTAGTTGTCTTAATCAAACATTACAATCTCCTATCTATAAGAGCATATAAATAGAGGTGGTTGCGTGCCACTTACCTATCTATATATAACTATCTCGATTGTGATTTGTATGTGTCAATGTCACCTTCTTCTTAATAACGACAACAACCATACCAAATACTATGTCTAGTGGTTCAATCCACCATTTAGAATCGAAACAAAAAGAATTCCTTTCAAAATTTTAAAAAATATCGCATCTAAATCCATACACTTATTTTTAAAGTTTATATAAACATAGCATTCAAATGCATGCATTGCTAAAGTAGTCCCCACTTCCCCACCATGCCTCACTCTTCCCAAGTAGTAACTCAGAAGCCCAACTTTTTTTTTCTCCACAATAATCATTTGAAAGGCAGAGTAATGAACTTAAAAAAGCTCCACGCTCTGCTAAAATAGGCCGGCTTTATTTGGAGCGCAACAGTATTCTTGACTTACAAACAAGAAACGAACATTTTTCTAGTGTCTGTCGCCTGCAAACTTATACCTCTACCTTCCATTTGTCTCTTTCTTTATAACTGTTCCTCTATCAAGTCCTTCTATATTGACAGGACTCAACCTTTTAGTAGTGAAAAAATGGAAAGAAAAATTGTGAAGGAAAGCGAAGAGATTGTTCTTCTCAAAGAACAAGAAGAGGAATTAGAAGAAGATGAAGAAGAAGCATTATCCCTATGTGATCTTCCAAACAATGAAGAGAATCAAACGAAGAAAGAAGCATCTGGGGTTAGTGAATTAGTCCAAGAAGACTTTGATTTTGGTGGTAATTTGTTGATGAAAGAGTCAGAAATGTGTACGGCAGATGAAGTTTTTTACCAAGGCCAAATCTTGCCACTACGTCATTCAATTAGTTTGCCAAATGATAGCCGTAATAGTAGTACTATTCGGTTCATGTCAAGGTCAGAGTCAATGGAGGAACATTTTCACGACACAAATTCAAGCAGTAGAAGTAGCAGTATACGAAGCCAACGTTCATCTAGCAGTGGTAGTTCTTCAAATATTAGCACTCCAATATGTTCTAAATACAAGCCTAGAATTCGAAATCAATTCCATTCACATCCTAGTCCGACACCTCAGGTTCGATTTTCAAAGGTTCTCCAATCAAACGTTAATAATTCAAGTCGAAAATCGACATTGTGGAGTCTTTTCCGTGTTGGTTTAGTTACAACACCTGAAATTGCATTACAAGATCTTAAAAGTCGAAGCAACAAGGATTATTCGGGAAGTCGAAATAGCACGAGCAGTAGTAGCAGCGGCATGAGTAATTATGACAATAAGATGAGATCAATTATACTAAGCAAGAAAAAGAAACAGAGGTTTTTTCTTGGTAGCTGCAAATGTTCAGCAAATGCAGTAGAAACAGTACTTCCTTCAAATGTTGTGATCATGAACAGGAACAGGAACAGGAACAAGAACAGTATAATTATGAAAACAAGAAAGGCGACAGTAGAGGACAATGAACATGAAGATAAGAAGGATGTAACAGAGAACATGAAAGTGACAAAAAAGCAATCAATGTCACGTCATCGAACGTTTGAATGGTTAAAGCAACTTTCACTAGAAGGTCCAGCTGATGAAACATAACGATCATTTCAAAGTGTTACGCATGCTTAGTTTCGTTTTATTATACTACCTTTTTTTTCCCATCTTTATTGATGTAATGTAACTTTATTGTTACGTGCTTAATTAGATTGGTCTTTTTTTTTGTTGGTTTTGAGTAGTGGATTCGTGAAGTTGATTAATTGGAACTTGAATGAAGTAATTGAGGACGCAACTGCAATGTAAGAAAGAGTTAAAACTAAGATATATATATATATATATATATATATATATATATATATATATATATATATATATATATATATATATATATATATATATATATATATATATATATATATGTTTGATGTGAATTGTGATTAAATAGTGACCGTTTTTTTTTTCTTCTGTTTGAGTAAATTAATAATTGAAGAAGAGAGCCAGTAATGAGTGGGGAAAGCTGTGAGTGTTGTGAATAGAGGTGGGAATTTTGTGGCGTGGATGATGTTATTGCTCGTCATGATTAAAGTGTGAACTTTTGTGAAATCTTTTACTACTTTGGGGAATTTTTATCACCATTCCATTGGTCTCTTTCAAAATTTCTTCAACTACGAGGCTGAAATTTAAGTATTTGGGTATGGGTAAACCATAGATGTCAAGTTTGGTATCCAAGAACACATGATAATAGTTAATTCACGTAACTTTTTCATATTGTAATTTATTTTGAAAATATAAATAAGAAGAAAATATTTCAACAAACAATATTATTAAATTATAACCACCACGGAATAGCACTAAAGGCTTAAAGAAGACAACAGAAGAGCAAAGGACCATTATATAAATTGTTTAGTACCTGGGGACTATATATAAATTCTCCAGAATAAAGGCTTGGCTAACAAGGACTGATTAAGATTGAACAGTTCCTGAAATTCTTGGTTGTCTTTGCAGTTAAACATTTCATTTTCGTTTTCGTTTCTCAACATTCGCCGAATCGATTGTCCTATGATATACTATATATTTGAATAGGTCTGTCATCAAATTAATTACTGAATGCCGAAATCACATTCTTGTTTTCGTAGTATAAGTCAAATTATATCACCTATCTCCCTCAAACTTCACTTCTGAAGCTTTTGGGTCGTGAAACTGGGGCTTTTGTATCCGTACCCACTTTTTGTGTCACGTTTTAACTTATATTTGTTTTGTAAAAAAAATTACAAGCGTACCCATTTTTGCGCATAACTTCAACATACATGGCTGAAGTAGCAAAGACAATCACGCAGAACTTCAGCATTCTAGTAGACGGGCCTGAAGTAGCTTGCAAACTTCAGCTGAAGTTTGTGTCTTTGTAACTAGGGAGCTAACTTCAGCCCTAGAGCTGAAGTTTTTGTCTTTGTAACTGAGGAACTTCAGCTCTAGTAAATGGGGAACTTCAGCTCTAAAGCTGAAGTTTTGTCTTTGTAACTGGGGAACTTCAACTCCGTATGCTGAAGTTTTTGTCTTTATAACTTGGGAACTTCAGCTCTAGAGCTGAAGTTTGTAAATGAGAAACTTCAGCTCTATAGCTGAAGTTTTGTCTTTATAACTGGCGAACTTCAGCTTAGCTGCTGAACTTCAGCTCAGCGAGGGAAAAGGAGCTGAAGTTATTTAAAAAGTGGGTACAAGTTAAAAGATTTTTAAAAAGCGGGTATAGGTTAAATGGGGGCGACCAAATAGGGTGCCCCGCGGATTTTTTACGTGAAACTGACATGGCGGCCTTTCGCTTTTATAGGACTGGGTTTACGGTTGTCTGGGCCAAACTTACATAGTTTGTGTCGGGAATTTGCAGATGTACCCTATATTTGTACCATCTTTTAACTTGTACCATATATTTAAAAATTATTGATTTGGTAGCCAGCTAACAAAAACTTTATAATAATTTAACAATTACACCCTTGACAAAAAATATAAAACTTGCATCACGGATTAATCGCGTGATCTGCAACCTCATTCGTGAAAAAAGATCTCTTCCTCTCCTCTCAGCAGCTTTATCAATAAATCAAAAACTTGTCCAGATTCATCTTCAGAATCATGCTTGTATGAAATTATTTCACTTTGAAGCTAAAACTTCATGCTAATGTAGCAAGAAGTTGTTTCATGTTGAAGCTATAACTTCATGCTAATATAGCATGAAGTTGTTTCACATTGAAGCTAAAACTTCATGCTAATGCATGCTGAAGTTATTTATCCTGCAATCTATAGTTTTGTCATGAATATTATTCGATATTTCAGTCTAAATATGCTGAAGTTATTTAGTTCATTTGTTAAAACTTCACTAAACATGCTTAAGTTTGTTTCTTGCAGTATGTAATTTTCTAATGAGTTTTTGCTAATGCATGGTGAAGTTATTTAGTTCATTTGCTAAAACTCCAGATTAAACATGCTTAAGTTTTAGTTCATTTACTAAAACTTCAGAGTAAACATACTTAAGTTTTTTAAATTAATTTGCTTAAACGTCAGACTAAACATGCTTAAGTTTTTTAGTTCATTTCTTAAAATTTCAGACTAAACATTCTTAAATTTTTAGCTCATCTGCTAAAACTTCAGACTAAACATGCTTAAGTTTTTGTCTTGCGATATATAATTTTCTAATGAGTTTTTGCTAATGCATGCTGAAGTTATTTAGTTCATTTGCTAAAAATCCAGATTAAACATGCTTAAGTTTTAATTCATTTGCTAAAACTTCAGACTAAACATGCTTAAGTTTTTTGTAACGACCCAGTGGTCATTCCGAGAGTTTAGCCATGTTTTTCCCATTTCTGCTTCATTCTTGTTTGGTTCATCTCTTTTGTGTTGCATTGGGTTGATTGGTTCGGGTTCGGAATGTTTGTGGAGAAAAATGAGACACTTAGCCTCTTTGATTGGTGATTTAGTTGGAAAAGTCAACTAAAAGTTGACTTATAGGTAATTGATCTCGGAATGTGGTTTTTGTGGCTCATATAGCTTCATTAGGTGATTTGGGACTTAGGAATGTGTTCGGAATGTCATTCAGAGATCCGGAGTAGAATTAGGCTTGAATTGGAAAAATTAAATTTTTGGCGATTTTTGGTCGGCAGTGGAAAATTAGCTATCGGGGTCAAAATGGAATTCCGAAAGTTGGAACAGGTCCATAGTGTCATTTGGGATGTGTGTGCAAATTTTCAAGTCATTCGGACGTGGTTTGGGTGGTTTTGGCATCGTTGATGAATTCCGGAAGCTTAGAAATGCTTAGGCTTGAATTTAGATTTGATTTGGTGTTTTGATGTTATTTTGAGCGTTCCGAGGGTTCAACTAGGTTGGTATATTGATATATGACTTGTTGGTACTTTTGGTTGAGGTCCCGAGGGGCTCGAGATTGATTTCGAATGATTTTTGAAGGTTGAAAGTTGGAAAAATGCAGCAAATGACTGTTGGTGCAGGCCTTCTGGTGTGGCCGCACCTGCGGACGGGGAGCCACAGGTGTGAAGGCATAGGTGCGGAAGACCTTGCGCAGATGTAAAAAATCAGAGCCTGTCCTGGGAGCGCAGGTGCGTGTAGAAGGCCGCAGATGCGTATTTTGAGTTTAAGTGAGAATCCGCACCTGCGAGGGATTTTCCGCAGGTGCGTAGATGGGGTCGCAGGTGCGAGATTGCTGGGCGAAACCTATATAAAGTTGCCTTCGCGAATTTTCACTCATTTCTTCACCATTTTTGACGGATTTTGGAGCTTAGAGCTGAGATTTCAAGGGGGAATCAAGTGTATTCAGTGAGGTAAGCTACAGGAACCTTGTATGTTGTGTTTATGTCGATTATTCCATTGTTTAATCATGTTTTAGTGGAGAAATTTGGAAGATTAGGGCTTGAAATTTGAGAGTATATATTGGGGATTTGAGGGGCCATTTGAGATCCGTTTTTGATGTATTTTGTATGTATGAACTCGTGGGAGCGTAAGGATTTTAGTTTTGTTATTTTTATCGGAATCCGATACGTGGGCCCGGGGGTCGGGTTTGACCAATTTCAGAATTTTTGATGTAAATTGGATATTATCGAGTGGGATTTGTCCCTTTAGCATATTTTGATAATATGAATCTGGTTGAATATATTTGAAGCGCGTTAAGGCCGATTTGAGCGGAAAAGGCATCGCGGAGCAGTTTTCTTCCGGTTTGAGGTATGTAACGAACGTCAATCTAGACATGAGGGTATGAAACCCCGGTATTTCGTATTGCTTTGATAAATATGGTGACGCACATGCTAGGTGACGGGCATGTGGGCGTGCACCAGTAGGGATTGTGACTTGGTCCGTCCCGCAACGACTATGAAGCCGCATGTTTGATTTGAAATCATATAACATTCCGTATTTTACAGATTTATACTATATTTTGGGTTGTATGTCATGTTTGGGGCCTTGTGCCGACCTGTTTGGACCCTCAGGGGTGGTTTACTACTATTCTCACACTATTTTTTTTATAGAAAATATAATCTCAGTCATGATTTATACTTGTTTATTTTTCATTCCTGTTTTCAAACAAATGAAAGATATTTTGGGTTGAGTCCCCGTGATTTGTGGTGAGTTGCCCGAGTGGCTTGTGAGGGTGATGACTGAGCGAGGCCAAGAGCCGGATTGTGAGGATAGTGATGAATCGGGATTCACGCCGCAGTGTTATATACATACATACATATATATATGACTAGATCGGGCTGCACGCCGCCGCGATATAGCGCTTGGGCTGAAGGAGCCCCTCCAAAGTCTGTACACCCTCAGTGAGTGCAGTCGACTATTTATGGATCAGGTTGCACGTCGCAGTGGTTATTATATGGTACCTATTGAGCGTGAGTGCTGATTGATGAGAGATGAGTCACGAGTGACTGAGAGGCTTGCCCGAGAGGCTTTATTTGTGAGTGACACTCTGCCTGAGGGGCTTATTTGCTATGAACTACTGTTTTCACTCTTCTTTACATTTTTTCCTCTAAACGATAAATGTTGAACCTATGTTTTATATGAGATTTGAAAAGGGAAAACTGGAGTTTTTATGAAACTTTCGGAACGTAGATTCCTGACTTGATTATTGATTTCTACCGATATTTCTTATATGATTTTTTACATGATTTTAAAAGTTCGTCACTGCACTCGAGTCCTTATTTATATTTGTTACTTACTGAGTTGGTGTACTCACGTTACTCCCTGCACCTTGTGTGCAGATCCAGGTGCCCGGATCGAGTGAGATTCGATTTATCATCAGTGGAGCAGTTGTCGGAGACTGTGAGGTAGCTACACGGCATTCGCAGCCTCACCATTCTCCTTCTCATTTTTGTCGCTATTTACATTTTTCTAGACTTGTTGTATTAAGGAAAAACCGTGTCAGATTATGTGTTCCATTAGATGCTCATGACGGTTGACTCCGGGTTTTGGGGATCTTATAAAGATGTTTTTCATTGATTATCTGCAGTAATGAAATACTAAACGTGTAAGATTATGATAAATTTGCGTTATTGTTCTTGTATTATGTTCAGTAAATTGGCTAGCCTAGTACCACGATAGGCACCATCACGACCAGTGTAGATTTGGGATCGTGACAAGTTGGTATCAGAGCCTAGGTTACATAGGACTCCCCGTTCATGAGCAGGTTCAGTAGAGTCTTGCAGATCGGTACGAAAACGTCTGTACTTATCTTCGAGAGGCTGCAGAACCCTTCGGAAAAATATCACATTTCTTGAATTCTTGTCGTGCGAATCTATTGATTCTGGAAACTAAACTTCTATTGTTTCATTCTCAAACAGATGGTGAGGACACACACTACCGGACAGGGCTGTCAGCCACCAGTGGGAACCATGAGGGGTCGAGGCCGCAGTCGAGGTTGTGGTAGAGGTAGAGGTGCATCCCGCGCAGCTGCCAGGGCGCTACCCATAGACCCACCTATTGTTCCAGCTCATGTCCCAGCCACGGATGCTCCAGTGGGACCAGCTCAGGCACCAGTTGTGCCTATTGTTATTCCGGGTCTTCAGGAGACCTTGGCCCAAATTCTGACTGCATGCACCAGTCTTGCTCAGGCAGTCGTTATTTCTGCTTCAGTCGCTACTTCTCAGGCCGGGGGAGGCACTCAGACTCCAGCTTCCCATACACCTGAGCAGGTTATTTAGGGGCTTCAGACCTGATCACGCTCAACTATGTCTAATAAAATACTAAACGGGCGTTGCAAATATAATCTGGGGTATTAAGCCCAGAGTCGATCCCACTGGGAGTTAACGTATCAAGCAAGCTGTCAGAATACTAAACTGTCACTTGGTGTTGTTNTAATCATGAACACTCTATCCACCATAAATATCTCTCAAGTAATTATGATAATTTACTAGACGCACTTTCTCAAGTTACGCTAGCTAGATTGCATTACAGTTCACTTTAGATTGCACCCGAGGTATCATTATCTCTAATCCAACCTCTAAACCCTCGGTTATGACTTTCGTCTATACTCTGGGAGTAGTGTTGTTCAAAAAATTACGTAAATTTGCATTCTCTCTCAAGTAGATACATAATAAATAGGAACATCTAATTGATGGCTATTCAATTAACTACAACAAGAACGTAGTTGAACAAATAGAGATTAATCAACCAATCAGAACTATATTAATAACACAATAAGTTCATCCCCCAACGGGTTCCACCAAAACCCTAGATTAAAGAAATTAGCTAAACATGTTCATAAGAATCAAATCCAAAATAAATTGCATAATTAAACTACAAAGTAATGAATAAAAGTTGTACAAATCGATGGTTTACTTCTCTTCAATGGCTTCCTCTCCCCCGAATCCTCCTTCAAGTTGTGTTTTGGGGTCTATTTATATGTTTAGGACAAACCTAAACGTGTAGGAGACTTCTATTCCAACTGGGAAATACTTAAACTCTTCAAAACTCGAAATTGACCGACCTTGGGACCCAGGAGTTTGGGCTCAAACGCCCCCTTAGAGCCAGGGCAGGCCTGACGTTAGGGCCCAAACGCCCCCCTAATGCCAGGGTCAGCCTGGCTTTAGGGGCCTAACGCCCGGGTGTTTCCTTTTCAACTATTAAGCATATTTTTGATGTATTTGCATCCATTTAGCTCGGTTTCCATCTCCAATGCACCTACACATGAAATAAACACCATTATGCACATACAAAAAGTGTATTTTTATCATTAACGCACATAAAATGTAAGGCATATAACGTGTTAAACCATGAATTCTAGCCACACATCAATACCCCACACTTAAACATTTGCTCGTCCTCGAGCAATCAAACTACACTCATGTACACAACTTATTAAGCAAATCCCTTAACACGTTATACCAAGAATTTTTAAAACATTTCAATCACAGAGGTGTGACATCCTCGCCTCAATAGGCGACTCACATATACCATGCTTTATTCACAATCCACTCACTACTCTAACATAGAGGTCAACAACATTACCTTTCCTTCATGAATCATGTGCCCTCACCAAATCAAAGAGCTAGTTCCACACACAATAAAACTTAAGAACACTTAGGAACTCAAGATAGAAAGAATTCACTCGCTCTCAGAAATAATATTCATATGCCACAAAAGATGCACCATAGGCTTGCCCGTAGTGTACTACTCTACTAATCGAGCTCATTCAGTCTAGGATCAAGTAGGAATTTATTTGATTGTAATGTAGGCTGCGGGACAGGTAGGATACATTTGGATATAAGAATGGCTACACCTCCCTAAGCACTTTAATACACATACTTTAGCTTTTCAACCTCACACTTATATTAAACCAACTCCACCTTCACATCAATGTTAATACCCCATACTTCTTTAAGCACAATTACATCAAGAGTCACCAC